>JAAGKR010001610.1:4933-29933 GCA_011419295.1 Clarias macrocephalus
GGGGGGTTCCCGTTTTAAAAAGTTTGAACAAGCTGATGTTTATTATTAAACCAGACAAATTCAAGACGACGGTTTGATCAAACATAAATAACTGAAACAGAAACATGAATCGATTGCGACGATTCAGTAAGAAAAGGCGATTTGACTCGTATTAGTGTTAAATTATTCTTTTTTATTTAAATCTGGTTGCTGCGCTTCTGTTTTAGGTTGACAATTGCTCTGTGTGTGTGTGTGCGTGTGTGTGTGTGTGTGTGTGTGCGTGTGTGTGTGTGTGTTTAGACGCTGTCCCTACCAATAATGATAATAGGCAACAGCAGATCAAAGAGCTGCCTGTCAGAACGATGCAGATCAAACCAGCTTCATCTGGAAACTATAAGACTTTTTTTTTTTTTTTTTTTACTCATTATAACACACTTCACACACACACTACACTAAACACACACACAGGTCCTGACATTGCTGAAAAGTTACATATATTAACACACAATCTTGTGTGTGTGTGTGTGTGTGTGTGTGTGTGTGTGTGTGTGTGTGTGTGTGTGTGTGCTACCTGAATAAGTTTCCTGTGTGTCAGGGAGAAGACATCTGTTCTCTCTTTAGACGTGCTACCTGTATGTGTAAGTCTTTATGTTTTAAGGATGTACATCTGTTTCCTCGGGTGTGCGCGCGCGCGCGTGTGTGTGTGTGTGTGTGTGTGTGTGCATGCCAACACATGCTACCTGCGAGTGCCTATGTGTCCAGATGTCTTTGTTAGAGACTGATGATGTGCAGTTTTACAGTCAACTCATGGTTTTAATTTCATTGTTGCTCAATTCATACTTCATACATACACATGTCATTCACGCTATGTGAGAAATTCTCATTTCAAACCAAAATCGATCCAAATATCCTGTTCTCCCATACCCTAAAAGACCCCCCCCACCCCACCCCCACTAGTACCTCTAAAATTGTCGTGACTCCAAACATGTTGTTCGGATTGATCACACATGTCCATGCGTAATGACTGTGACTGGCACGTGTCCAATTAATTAAATAAGTAAGTAATCCATGAAGTATTTTGTGCTAGATTTATTAGAAACCATATTCAGCTTTTACAATAGCGTTTTATTTCCTTAACAAAGGTCAGTTTCGAAACGTCGCTAATGTTAAGTAACTGCAGCTAGCGTCGTGTCGTAAAACTTGCAATGCACAAGGTAGTATTAGTAGATTATTTTGAAGTAGATTATAAAATCCGACGCATAACTGTTCATAACATCGCTTTTTTACTCGACATTTTGATTCTACTTATGGTGCAGGTTACACTTCAGGCAGATATCTACTGTAAGTACTGCAAAAAATCTCATTAAATTCGGTCCGGTGGTTGATTTAAGACACGCCCACATTATGCCGCATGCGCAGTATCCTGTCAGAGCTTGCAGTTTCTAATCTGGCACATGACTCCCCATAACATCACTCAACATTTTGATTTTATTTATGGCGCGGGTTTAAGGACTGACGAAGTTTCATCAAATTCTGTCCAGCCAGTTTTGTGAGATGCTGTGACAAAGTCTGCCTGAACATATACGTACATACATATATCCAGATAGACAGACAGATATTTTCCTGAGACTGGTTTGTGGTCCTGCAATGTATGAAACATAAAGATGCCATTAAAAGATAACAACAAAACCTTTTTTTTATTAATATGGATTTATAGTAAATACAATATTGTTGGTCCCATCGAGGGGTCGCCACAGCGGACCATCCGTTTCACACAACTTTGGCACAGGTTTTACGCCGGATACCCTTCCTGGCACAACCCTTCAACCCTATCAGATGTGTAAACAAGTGTGTAACTTGTTGTGTAACTTGAGTTACAAGACACATGTTACTATTCACTATTCACCTATAAACTTCACCATCTGCTGGGAACTGTCAAGAACCTATATGTTGGATGCCTAGGACTACAGAAACTATAAAAACATTTAAAAAACATATAAAAGTGTTTGTTTTTTTCAAATGCTCAGGTCAAAGCTGTCCACGTCAACACTAAACAAGGAATTCGGCGTATACAAGCACTGTACAAAAGTCTTGCGCCACATTTTATTTCTTCACATTTTGCTTCCAAAGAGCCAGGAACAGTTCTCCAGGACTTCTTTGGCTCTCATTTTTGACAAGTTTTGGCTCCCCTTTTCAGTCCACTCCCTGTACCTGAGCAGTTTCAGAGAAATGTATTTGTTTGTTAAGCCACACATTAACCAATGAATCATTCAAGCATTAAAGAAAAAAACATCCATCTTATGGCACGAACCAGTGAGAAGCAGGTGCAGATGATGACAGATGATCAGGCTGGTGATTATTATACTGCTGATGCTGAATGCTGAGCGGTTGGAACAGACGAGAGGGGAAATGAGGTGGTTGTTACATAAACAACCCATTGTATCTCCGGGCACTTTGCAGCAGCCTGTCGCAGTAAAACATTCGCTCCCATTTCTTGAGCGTAATCTTCGTCATTTCATTTAATTTAATATGAAGAAATATGAGGGTTGGCTCAAGACTTTTGCACAATACTGTATTTTCATTCTGTGATCCATTATGAAGATCCATTAATCACCTACAAAATCTACGGCCCACCTACAAAGCGCTACAATCTACCTTTAATAACTTATAAATTGCTATGATTTTTTGGAAGGCGACTTCATTATTTATTTTATTTATTTTTCCTGGCTGCGATTTCTGCCAGCAGTTTCTGCAGTTTGCTCGGTTATTAATGGCTGCGGAATATCCCATTCTTTCTAGATGTTATTCGAATATTTTGTTTTCGTTGTATTCCGAGTATCAGATAAGCATCGCCAACACCCAGTGTGTTACCACGCCACCTCACTCAGGCAACGATAAGACTCGTGTGTGCGCGCATTAATCTCCACGAACACTCCATGGATGCCGTGTCGTGTGTGTTTGAATTGGCACCTAGCCTCTTTCCGGGTTAACATACCCTCGCCGTGTCGCTGGCTCCCCGAGACGAGGGCGATAGCAGACGGCCATTGTGGCGGTGTGTAAGTGTGTCCGTATATGTGTGTTTACACACCCTGCCCTGCTAATGGATGTTCGCGCCCTTGATTAGCATCTGGAGAACGAGTGGCCCGCACTTGGAGAGAGAAGGACGTGTCATTGGTATCAGCAGACAGCACGGGGGAGTCTGGACAAACATGGAGGACGGAGACGCAATCCATTACTCAGGGCTTTTAGAGGGGCGAAGATAAGAAAAGCACGTCCTTTACGGGAAAACATGTAGGGTGTGAAGCTGCAGGTTGGGTCTGAATGATGGAATCTTGATCTATAGGAGTAGATTTCAAATGAATGCAATACTCTATGAGATATACATTTATCTTTTGATACATTTTTATAAAATGACACTATGAGACTGTCCGAACATATCGTGAAGCAACCGAGCACACTCACACCGTCCAGATTACAACACGGGTGACCGTTTTATACAATCACAAAAAGTTACTAGCTCCAGGCAGCGCACAACCATGCAATAAAAAAAAAATTAAAAAAAAAAATATATATATATATAAAGGGAAAAAAATGAATAGACTTTCTCTTAGGAGCATGTGAAAATCCATATTAGCAGCTAATTCAACTAGCACACGCTAACCTGACTTGATTTTTTTAAAATAATAATAATAATAAATAAATCTTTCAGGGACGTTAATTTGTTTTCTCGTCCTATCTTTGTTTTTTTCCCCACATCGTATCGTAATCATGACCTCTGAACTTCGAAACACAAAATGACAGCTGATTAAGGCAGCTGATTATGCTAGCTATGCTAGCTACTAGCCGCAAACATTCTCCAAAGACTGTTAATTTTAAGCCTTTTTAAAAATTATTATCATTTAGGTTTAAGTAGATGTCGATTGTACAGGTACATGATGGGATCAAATGAAACCCTAATATGTTTTTTTCATAAATTGTTTATTTGTACATTTTTTTGTAAACCTGCAATGTGTCTTTTTTAACCAAATAAATGCTAATTTATGGGTTTGGGTTAGAAATGAAGTTATGAAATGGAGGCACTGTGGCTTAGTGGTCAGCACTGTCGCCTTGCACATCCAGATTTTGTTCTCGACTGTCGGTGTGTATGGAGTGTGTTCTGCCCGTTCTGCCCGTGCTTGATTGGGTCTCCTCAGGGTATTCTGGTTCCATCCCACAGTCCAAAGACATGCAGATTAGGCTAACTGACATTTCCAAATTGCCTGTAGTGTATGAAGGAGTGAGTGAGTGAGAGTGTGTGTATGTGTGTGTGTGCCCTGAGATAGGTTGGCACCCTGTCCAGGGTAGTGATGGGTCATTCATAAACAAATTTTTTTTAACGTGACTCAGAAGAACAAGTAGTCTCAGAACGTGAATTGTACTGGGTGCGCATGCGCAGGTTATGTACAGGAAACAGAAATGAGTCGTTACTTCGAGTCTTCTGGTCCGAATCGTTCTGTCTTTTGTCACGTTTTGTCTGATAGATGCTAATATCGTAAAAGAACAAACGACTCGGACCAGAAGATATGATCCTTAGCTGCTCATTCTGTTTATCATAATATGTCCTTAGCTGCATTGTAATATGTTTATTACCGGAACTATAGTCAACATTTGTGTATGTAGACGTATTGAAATGTAACATTTTATTTCTGATCAAAACAACAAAATGAACTAAATGACTGAAAAAAAAGAAAAAAAAATGAATTCATTTTGATGAACGAAATCCCAAACTTCCCATCACTAGTCCGGGGTGTGTCCCGTCTCATGCCTGGATTTTTTGTCATGAAAAACATTAGTTTTATTCATATTTTATTACTGTTTTACTATAATTTTTTTGGTTTAACCCTTTAACATCCTCATTAAGAAAAGGCTATTTTTTATTTCTTTCTTTACATTTTTATTTAATTGGCATAATCGGTAGTTTCTTTTCAAACAGACTCCCGAATACACCACTCCCAAATGTTCTGCCAAATGCCCTAATGTTTGACCGATGGCACTAACTTATTAACCTTGTAACCAGTGTATGGATCTACAGTATCCAACGACAGAAACTTGCTCTGGATAAGAGCGTCTACCAAATGCCTAATGTTAATGGTGTAAATGTAAAAAACAAGATTAGATCTACTTTATTTCTCGTGGTGTGTTATAAAGACTTTGTCATTTTCTGCATAAAATACCTCAACCAAACGGTAGAGATGATTCAATATGGTTAAGTTCAACACATTTTCCTAGAAGATGTATTGACTGAAAAATTTGCTCTACCGAAAGGTTGAGCAGAATGTTACAGAGTTAAACAGTGTTATATTTTGATGTTTGGCACCGTAAATGAAACCGTGATTTTGTGTCGCACGCTTACACAGAAAATATTAAAATAGAAATGAAAATTTTTTTGATCCTATGGTTGGGAAAAATAATGAGGTTAAATATTATTGCTTGTGAGCGTGAACTAGCGATGTTTTACAGACAGCAAGCAGCACTAAACAGTTTTTTTGTGCATCTTTGCTAATTAACATTAGCATACTTACTTAATATGAGCGTGCGTTAACCAAAGCCAGTGAAAGTGTCGCACGTTGTCTGAATGCATAGCTGCTCATCTCGTCCTCTCAAACACCAAGAGGGGATTTTTCTCAGCCTTTGTGTCTACTTGGCCTGGGAAAAATGCATGTGTGCACATTTCAGCTTGTAAGTATGGTGCTGTTGTGTGTGTGTGTGTGTGTGTGTGTGTGTGTGTGTGTGTGTGTGTGTGTGTGTGTGAACTCCAGTCTCGGCCTGTGTCAGTATGATGGATGGTTTGGGTTATGCAGGGGCAAAAAATCTCCCTTTCGCTCTCTAGTCTCCTATGGGATGTCCCGTAGACTGTGTGTGTGTGTGCATGTGTGTGTGTGTGTGTGTGTGATGCCCTACCGACTGACAGTCACATTGTGGTGCTCTGAACAGACCGACTCCGCCCGCTGGCATTGCAACAGCGGGTAAGCTTGCACACAAATACACACACCAGAAAACACAGTACCAGCTGCACATGTTCACATAAACACACACACACACATACACACACACACACACACACACACACACACACACACTTAAAATTTTATAACACATTAAAGGATTTTGAAGGATGTAACCGTGTTGAAGTGTGACTTTTTGACCATTTAGCCAACTCTCTGTCTCTTTCTCGCTTTCTCTCTCTCTCTCTCTCTCTCTCTCTCTCTCTCTCTCTCACACACACACACACACACACACAAACACAGAGAAAGAAAGAGATTATATTTCTCTTTTATAGAGTGATTTAGTCATCACTTGCCTTTCTTATGTCAACTCTCATTTTCTCATTGGGCTACATTAGTGTGTGTGTGTGTGTGTGTGTGTGTGTGTGTGTGTGTGTGTGTGTGTGTGTGTGTGTGTGTGTGTTTTAAGGCTCCACCTCCTCATTAGTGTGTGTTATCAGGAAGTGAGTTTAAGTCGGCATTAATCTTTCACTGTGTCCAGGCCATCCTCGCCACGGCAACTGTTTCCTTAGATAAACCCTGCATCGCCGTGGCGATCACTGTAGTGACAGGTGCTGATTGGGCAGGAGTGGGAGGAAGTTAGAGAAGTGCACTTCCTGCCAGACAATTTTATCAGCGAAGGAGCACAGAGGTCATAAGAACGAGAGAGAGAAAGAGAGACCTTATATAGTCTTATCTATCGTCTGAGAAAAACGACGGAGAAGAAAAATGTGTGTGTTCAGAGCTGAGCAAGACAGCTGTCTCCGTCCTCTAAACACAAGCCTGAGTTATGGGGCGCGTTGGGGCAAAAAAAAAATTTTTTTTGTTTTTCCTCCAATTCTTTTCTAGGAGGGGAGTAACGAAACACTCGATAAGCATTTCACACAGAAAGAGTGAATACAGTGAAACTGTGTGTTTGTCTGTCTGTGTGTGTGTGTGTGTGTGTGTGTGTGTGTGTGTGTGTGTGTGTGTGTGTGTGTGTGTGTATGAGAGATAGAGAGAGAGAGAATCTTTATCACTCGTATCTAAAAGACAGGACACAGGACGTTGCTGTATGTTGGAATCGACTGGACAGACAGAAGAGTGACGCGACAGTGACGGATGGATAGACGACAGGATGGAAACGCATCAGATCGTTTGTCGAAAAAATATTAGACAAGAATAGAGACTTGCGCAAAAAATAGATGTACATGACAAAAAGTGAGTGACCCGAACATACATCATCCTCGAACCGATCCGATAAGAACGTGTGGGCTGATTCTTGTTCGGTTCCCTTTGCATAGCTTTAGTTCCCACCTGTGATTAGAGTTGGACACACAGAAACCTGTAAGACATTTTAGTATTGCAAACTACAGAACATACCATAATATACCATAGTGTTACCATGGTAACACTACAGTGCATACCATAATATACTATAGTGTTGGCATGGTTTTTCTTCAGACATTACCATAGGACTTTATAGAGTACCAGGGTGTATGGGTGTTCAAGTCAAAACCGGGACTTTAGATTGCGCATAATGACAGAGCACAGTTCTGAGAGTGAAACCTCCCTTTATTTCTCTATATAATCTCCTGCTACACTAATGCACTTATCCCACTGTTTCACAAGTGCTTATACACCATCAAGGTACAGTAGAAGGTTTTCTCAGTATACCGGAGTCTGATTCAGGTCTGAAACGCTGGCCTCCCAGGAACTCCTTTAATGGCCCAAACATGTGGAAATGGCATGGAGTGAGGTCAGGACTGTACGGAGGGTGTAGCAGTAACTCCCAGCTGAGTTCCTGTAATGTGCAAGTGGTGTTGGTGAATAATTGTGCGTACAGTTTACACAGACAGATGCGTCTCTTTCGCAAGTTGATGACAAGTTATGCTGAATGTTCACGGGAACGCCTGCGGTGGGCTCCAAGCCCACTGTATTTTTTTTTCCCTCAAGCTGGCTATTTTTCCCGTCGCAATATCACAACATTAATCATTACCTTTGAATTCGATTGAGAACACGCAAACTCCATGCACACAAACCGGGGACAGGAATCGAAGCCGGAACGTGGAGGTGCAAGGCGACAGTACTAGCCACATAAAATTCCAAAAAGGTAGTTGAAATAGTTTATGCTATACAGTAGAAGCTACAAGGATGATATAAAAATGCTCGCTTTAAAGTATAATTTTTCTTCCTAATGCCTGTGTATAACCAGATGCTGCCAGAGATTTCTCCTTTAATAAAAATCAACCATAACTTAACACACGCACTATTTTGTTGTAATGTTATTATTTACTTACTCATCGTCTATACTGCATTATCCTGTATACATTATCCTGCCTATCCCAGGAGACTTAGGGAACAAGGTGAGGTACACCCTTGACAGGGTGCAATCCACAGGGCACACACACTTATGCTCATTCACACACTATGGGCAAATTCGGGAATGCCAATTAGGCTAATCTGCATGTCTTTGGAGTGTGGGAGAAAACCAGAGCACAGGGAGGACATGCAAACTCCATGCACACAAACCGGAGGCAGGAATCAAACCCGGAACGTGGAGGTGCAAGGCGACAGTGCTAACAACTATGCCACTCTGCTGCCTTTTATATCTTTTAAAATATCACATATTATTATTTCACATATTATTTTTCTTACAATATCTGGGTTATTACTCAACCAAGGCTAATAATTTGGATTTTTTTATTATTATTTTTTGTATGCATTCCGTTACAGTGCCTGAATTCCAACAAAGACACCACGAGATCCAATCATGTTCCTGTAATCATAATATATCCGTCAAATGTAGGGACTCTTACTTTAGTTACTATATGGTATGAGTGTTTCACTCGAAGAAGTGAAGCTTCAGTCAGAGATCTCTTAATAGTTCATGGCTCACAACGTATTCGTGAGTTTATGAAGAGGAAGCCGGGGAGAGGGCGATAGAGCGAGGAACAGTGGGATCCGATTCCTCCGCTCGAGTGCGTCTCTGTGGCAGTAGGGCCGATTAGGGCCCCCATGGAGGGAATGCAGCGAAGGGACTGACTTCAAATGAAAACCCCTCTTTTGCTCAGCCTGAATAAAACCTAAATGCCCCACCACCCTCTCTCTCTCTCTCTCTCTCTCTCTCTCTCTCTCTTTCTCCCTTTTTCTCGCTCAGACATCCCTCTCTTGCTAATCTTTTGCTCCACTTCCAGTATTTTGAAGATTTTCTTCCTTCCAGCAGTGACTGGCAGAGGCAGAAACAAATTCCGCTCACTTTGTTGATTAAACAGAAAATGCTTATCGTCCTTCAACGAGGCGTCTTTTTTTTTTTTAAATTAAAACCAAGACACCACGAGTGCGCAATTAACAGCCGGTAATTAAGGCGCGTCTCTGAAGTGCGCCGAGCCAGCCTTCACTTCGGTTATACAATAAGCATATGGCTTTCTGATCTCCAAATTAGTGAGCTCTCATAATATTTGCTTTGAGGCAGATTCGGTGGGTTAAGAGCGGCCAGTGGAGACGCGTGATTGATGTACGGGGATGAAAACACGGGCGTATTAAAAGCGTAATGGTCTATCAGGAAATGCAAATAGCACCTTCGTGTTAACAAGCTAGCACGAGCGTTAGCAGGGCGCGTTTAATGTAGAGGGGGACAAAAATCCACTCTGCTCGGGCCTGATTACTGCGTTCGACTTTGAGAGTTTAATTAAGTGCCTCTAATAACTGACATGTAACATTGAACCATTTTTTAAATTTAGTTTCCTAATCAAACCAAGTGGCCGAAAATAGTGCGCTATCCCGGAGGGTGAAAAAAAAAATCCACGCCTCTAATGTGCTCTTTGAAAGAAGAAACACGGAACACTTGTTCCGTTTTAATTAGTATTGATTTGCAAGACTGCGTGCATGAGTCAACTGGACTCAAAACAGTCGATTAGTATACAAGGGTTGAGTTTTGACGGAGTAGTTCAAACAATCTGATCACACTGCCTGCGCTATCTCGCCTCCTTCCCATGATGCATCCTGGTGCTACAGGAGCTCTTCTGTGGGATCGGACCAGACGGGCTAGTCTTCGCTCCCATTGCACATCATTGAGCACTTCCCGACCATGACCCTGTCTCTAGTTCATTGATTGTCCTTCCTTGGATCATTTTCGGTAGGTATTTTCCCCTGCATACCCACAAGACCTGCCATTTCGGAGGTGCCCTGACCCAGTCGTCTAGCCATTACAATTTGGCCCTCGTGAGAATTTGTAAAGATCCTTGACCAATTTTCCTTCCTCTAAAACATCAGTCTAATATCCCACCCTTTTAAGGGGTGTATATACACTGGTGGCTCAGTGGGAGGTGTTTCGCCTGCCATGCGAAAGGCCCGGGTTCGATTCCCGGCCAGTGCCCAAACCCCAGCCACTGGATGCAGTGCCGGTCCCAAGCCCGGGGAAAATCGAAGGTTGCGTCAGGAAGGGCACTTGGCGTAAAACCTGTGCCAAGCTTGTATGTGCGGACCAAGTGGTCCACTGTGGCGACCCCTTGCCGGGAGCAGCCGAAAGTCCAACACCAACAACAACATATACTGTACACCATAACATACAGAACAGAACCTGCAGGTGAACTGAATAACACTGATCACACACCAGTGAACCGGTGGCGGGATCATGGACATCCAAGGCTCACCCATGCCTAGGGGGACCAAAGTCCAGCCCTTCTGATCAAAAGCAGCATATTTTTCAGAAAAAGTCAATGCTGGCCATGATAGAAAGGTATTAGAACATCCAGTGCACCACAGAGCTCTAGGCACGGGGGGCTGTATAACAGATCATGGGTTTTAGTTTTAGTTAGACATATAGTGTATTTTGTTAAGGTAATCAACTATTCACTGATGGAGACTTGGGTACAAAACTGTTTGTGTCAATTTCAGTCCTAAAACTAACTAACTAACTGACAAATTTTTGGTCCATCCTTTAGTTCTGGTGTTTCTATAGCAATGGTGGATTTTACAGGGTCAGGTTGTTAGGCCATCACCCAACCCTCCTCCAGTCTCATCCAAGCTTTGATACCAGCAACAGCAGAGTCTTTTTGTATGGGTAGTAGGGTTAAGGGCCTTGCCCAAGGGCCCAACGGTGGCATTGACGGGGCTTGAAGTTCTGACCCACTGATCACCAACCCGGAGACTCGACTGCCTGAGGCACCACTGCCCCTGCATCTGACTTAATGTGGGTAATTACAATACTAGTAAAATTTTAGACACACCTTCTAATTCAATGATTTATTTTCTATATTCTAGAACATGGAGATTTCAGAACGTTATTTTAAGACATCAAGAAGGTCAGCTGTTCTGGAACAGTTCTTGCAAGAACAGTATTCTCAAGTACTGTACATTTGCAAAACCCATCATGCACCATGATGAAACTGGCTCTCATGAAGACCTTCCCAGGAAAGCGAGACCAAAACTTACCTCTGCTGCAGAGGAGAAGATCATTTAGAGACACCAGCCTCAGAAATCATTATTAGAAGTGTGGACAAATAGAGTTTGTACATCTGTAGCTTAGGTTTTGCACTCAAGTGTAAAGTTTGGGACCCACTGTCCTACAATCAGACTTGATCAGACAATGATAGGTATAGACGTGAACATAGGCAGAATCACAAAAATGTGTGTTGTGGATATGTCTGGAAATAGTTAGGTCATAAAAGACATAGAAGACAAATGTTTTAGACAAAGCAGAAGTTCTAAACCTGACCCTAACCTAATCTCTACTCTGAAAACCCTACCATGCTGTCATTAGTTAGATTACCATGCTGGATGTCAAAACCCATTAAAAGTGTTGCGGGGAGAGCGCATCAGCGAGAGCTAACCGGTTTCCACCTGGTGCGAACCTGGAGCGAGAGAATTACACACAAAACCATGTGCAGGGAATGTTCAGTTAGCAAGTTTATAGTGGAATAAACAAGGGAGAGGTCTTGCGCCGTACGTCCTCGAAATACTTGTGTACGTAGATGTGAGCGCGAAATGAATGCAGGCCGTTACTTTGGGGTTTAAAACAGAATGTCACTCGTAGCAGCGGGCATGTGGCTTTGCTTAGAGTGCGTGTTCGCTCCAATTAGAGAGCGAGGAGAAAGGGAGAGACTGAGGCAGGCGAGACGGCCAAACACACGACACGGGGAAAGAAACTAGAAGCAGCATGGTCGCACATGTGTGTGTGTGTGTGTGTGTGTGTGTGTGTGTGTGCAATAGAAAGAGAGACTGTGTGTGCAAATGAAAATGAATATTTATTTCAAAGGAAATTGAATATTTATGAACGCACAATAATTCCTGTTCATTTGTGTTAGATGGCGTCCACATAAGGATAAGGACGTAATGATAATCTCATGGTCCTGATTAAATGGGGGGGAAAAAAGCACAAAGTTTTCATTTTGGCTGGCTAAGAGTTAATGCTAGCAAAGCATGAATTTGCTGCATTAACAATCTGTGTGTGTGTGTGGAGGCATGGAGAGTCCATGTCACATGTCTGTGCTCATATAATGAAAGTCTCGGTTACTGTCATGTTCTTGTTGTTCAGTCCTCATGCTCTTGCTCCCTGAACCCCCCTCCCTCTCTCTGTCTGTCAGTCTTCTTCTGTCAGTCTGCATTCACCCATCTCTCTTCATCTGCCTTTAACCCCCCCCCCCCCCCCCCCGCACACACACACACACACACCCTCCCTCCCCTTAAGAAGCAGAAAAAAAAAACCCTCCTCATGGACATGATTTCAGATGTTGGACTAAAAGCATTTCTCGTTGAACTAATGCTGTTAATGTCTGTCATCTTCTGCGCTTTAACTCGTTCTCTCTCTGCGTCCTTTCGCTCTCTCTCTCTCTCTCTCTCTCTCTCTCTCTCTCTCGTTCCCTGTGTTTATTTCTCCATTGATTTTCCCTGACATGTTTAGCACTGAGATAACAGTCCCATATCCACAACACTTCATTGTCCGTGCTGTAGTACAAGAAGATGGACGTATACACAAACAGACGCGGGTTTTTTTCCTCCTTCCTCCTGTTTTAGAACAGGATTGGGTTTCAGTTATCGAGTTACAGTCTGAGAGTGAATTATGGCCTGTTGATTTCCGAAGAAAGCCTCCTGATATAGTTTTATGGAAGGTGTGTGTGTGTGTGTGTGTGTGTGTGTGTGTGAGTGTGTGTGAAAACAAAAGCCCTCAGAAGGAATGAACATTCAGTTTTTGGAGAAAAGTGCAGTCATACACACACACACACACACACACACACACACACACACACACACACACACACACACACACACACACACACACGCGCGCGCGCACACACACAGCATTGGATGAGGTTTTAATTTAGGTTTATGGGGAAGCAGACTCATCTGGCAGAGAGACAGCGAGACCGAATGGAAACCCACAGTCATCTGGAACTGTAAATGAGGAATGTCGCAAGAAACCTGTAGAGAACACAAGTGTGTGTGTGTGTGTGTGTGTGTGTGTGTGTGTGTGTGTGTGTGTGTGTGTGTGTGTGTGTGTGTGTTTGAGGGGGACGGAGGGTCATTTGGACTCCATTCTGCTTTAGAAAACAATAAGTTCCCACGAACAATCATTGTTCAACGCCTAATTGACGCATCAATATTTGAAACAGATTATTATTAATAATAATTATTACTTAATTATTTACTGTTGTTAAATTCTGGATTCTGATTAGCAACCAGTTTAAACATGAGAAACCACGTTTCTATGGTAATAGCTCATTATATGACGTATACACGGCTTTACATTACACGACTTGTAACAGGAAGACATTTTCGTAAGCAGATGTTTATGTAATTTTTTTTTTTAATGGAAGGAGCCTCCAGTGTCAGTTAGGAACAATGGGAAAGTTTCGAGAACAGTCAAGTTTGGATTTTGGTTTTGTTGACACCAGGAACAAATAGAACCTGGTTACAGGTGATGTTCTTCCCATATCATACACACGATATGGACAAAAGTATTTGGCCAAATCTGCAATCAGATCGTATCCAAATACATTTACTTGATGATTTATGAGGTCAGACACTGATGTTGGACGAAAAGGCTTGGCTCGAAATCTCTGTTCCAGTTCATCACAAAGGTGCTCAATGGGGTACAGGTCAGGGCTCTGTGTTAGGGCCAGTCAAGTTCTTCCACACTGAACGCATCTAACCATGTCTTTATAGTCCTTGCTTTGTGCACTGGGACACAGTCATGTTGGAATAGACAAGGACCTTCCCCAAACTGTTGCCACAAAGGTGTGCTGAAGCATTAGGATTGCCCTTCACTGGGGATAAGGGGCCTGATTGATTGAAACACCCAAATTCAATAATTAACAGGTTTATACTTAAACTGGTTCTCTTCAGGGTTTTCTGGTTACCTCACACATCCCAATAGCATGCTGTGAATTCCTGACTTCCTTGTGTGTGTGTGTGTGTGTGTGTGTGTGTGTGTGTGTGTGTGTGTGTGTGTGTGCGTGTGCGTGTGTGTGTGTTGTGCTGCGATGGACTGGCTATCCACCGAGTGTGCATTCCCAGTGTTCCCCAGATACACTGGTGATCTCCTATTAAAGATGTACTAGACAATATTAAATACATAAACACATTTTTCAGTTTTAGTTTTTAACATTTTCTATGTTTTGTTTACAAATTTTTACTTTGTATTGTACAGTAGGTTGAAATGTTTTAACTGCATCAAATTTGCTTAAAGATTTGCCTTATATTAAGCAAAGTAAATGTTTAATTATTTTAAAAATTATTTTTTTTATTCCAAACTAATTGTACAATCTAAAAAAAATCCATACAAAATAAAGTGGATTTATTTATTTATTTATTTATTTATTTATTTATTTTTATATATGCTAAATTTACAACTTCCAAAAACCATACTTAGTCATAAGGCTAGGGCTCATTTTTTTATGTTTGAAGAAGAAACACAGAGTTGAAAAGGAAGAGACGCAAGCATAGAAGCTAAGTACAGCACAGAAGATAAGTGGCACCGAACCCTTTTTAACTACAAAAAGTTCAATCAAGAAAAGCAGGTTGAAAGATGGAGATTATGGGATTTTTCATCAACTTAACATAAAATTTGCAGAAGTTAAACTTCAGGTTTGGTCAGGCACATTTTAAAACAAAAGTGGAACTTTTTGTCAGCTTCATATATATTTTGTACTTTTACAGTCCCAAAAAGAATTGTGAGTTTTTCTGTTTACATAAAAATCTAGAAAAGTGGATAAACTGAGCGTACCTTCAATGTTCAGTAAAATTACCATTGTGTAAAAATAACTGGTTCTTTTGTGATATCAGGGATTAGAACAGAACCCTAGTTACATGATTTTGTTAGTGTTGTACAAGCACATGATGATAGAATATAATAGTAGTTTTTTCATATTTATTTATTTATTTATTTTCTGAACAGTGACTGTTCAAAAAGGATTAGAAAAATGTCATGGTTGAACAACATCCTGTATTTTCAACTTGACTTGACAAATATGTTCTGATCTCTACACAAGCTGAAATGTAAAACCTATACATTTATTAAATTTATACATTTTTTATTATTGAAACTGTCAACATAAATTATTTTCCTTCCTAAAGTTTTTGTTTTGTTTTTTGCACATAGCCTGACACTTTTCACAACTTTTCTGCTAAATATTAAAAACGGTTAGTTCAACCATGATAATTTTTGGTTTGTACAACATATTAATGATATGATTCTTATCTTTATTAATAATATAATTAGTAGAAATTTCATAGTAACTTCCATTTAAATCAACCACGAAGACCTCGGGAAACTGTGTATTAACAAATTGGACAAGCAAATTGCAACATTTTAAACAAAGCTACACTTAAATTTTGTGTTTGCAGAACATTGTCAGTTTTTTTTTTTTGACCCCATACTAATCCACGCTGATTAAATCCCTCATTTTTCATTCAAATAATTAAAACCCAGGCAATTAAAACAACACCCAAAACCCAAAAGGGGACGGAGAATGAGAAAGAGAAGGCGGGAACGGCAAGGTAGAACGAGTCACCCCTGGAGTTCTTGTTCTATTGTACCAATGTAAACAATGCCGGTTTTGATAACCTTTGACCCCTTGAGTGTAGTGTTGAATGGGGGGGGGGACGCGCCTCCTCGGCAGCTGCTTCTTAGGGAACAGAAGAGTAAGAGAATAGGGGAAGGGGCAGAGGGAAGCAGGGAGTAAAAATGAGAAAGGCAGTAATTAAAGTGGTAATTAAATGAAGCTCAGACCCTCGAGGTTGCTTCAAGAGACCAGGCCACATCACAGCACACTCAAGAATGACCAGGGGGAACTGCCGCGAGTGCTGCATAGGACTGAAAACTCAAGAATTCTGAATGGTCTTCTCATCCCTGGGTTTAGCAAGTGACATTAAATCTACACACACACATACATACTACTATACTGTAGTAGTCCTATTGTACAGTATGTACTGTAGCACTTTTACACTGGTTAATGCCATGGTTTGTACTGTGGCACTTCAGTGAATACCGTGGTAGTACTACTGTGTGTACAACAATACTTTGGTGAATCCCATGCTACTTATCAGGTACGGCAGTGGCCATAGTACCATAGTAATTACCAAAGTGATGTGTATTAACCGTTGGAGGGAATCATACCAGACCATGTAAAATGCCACTGCAGAGGTACTTTGGAAAGCTACCACGATGACACCAAGTTTAGGGGAGTAAAAAAACAAACAAACAACAATACAACACAAAGGTAACTGATTGTCACATAACACATAATGATACCACATAAGACTGCTACATTTTACCAAGGTCTCCCAGTTCGGCAAAAGTGGTTACACGTGTGTACATTATTCTTTGGGGTTTGAAGTGTGCACAGATCTTTTTCACAACTTGAAATAAAAGTAAAGGTTACAAATTCTGTATTTGCCTTGTTATATTATATATGTTTCTTCATCTACCATGATATTTTTATCATGGCACCATAAGTATGCGATGTACATTGCTTCGTAATACATTACATGGTATACGGTACAACCATACTATGTCTTGTATGTAGTATAAATTGCATGTATCATTTTGTGATAATAATATGCACCTGTATCATTGAATGTACCATATTGAAATGTAATACAGTACATGTTATACGTTTCAACATACGCTATGGTATTTAATTAATGTTATATACATACAATAGGACCATATTATATAAATATTATCATTATGGTAAAAACAAAGTACCATTCCATGGTACCATACTATGGTACTGGGTAGAAGCGTGTACAGTACCATACTATAGTACATATACTGTTGTACCAAAGGATGTAACATGGTAGAACCATGTATCATAGTATATCAACAAATAAGTACTAGTAGTACTATGAAAAATACCATGGTATTGTATAACAAGGTCAATTTCTTAGCAAAATAGTGAAATTCATAGTAAATTCATGTAAAATATTCATTCTATTATTAGTAGAAATAGTAGTAAGATATTCATAGTAAACTTTGTTGCACAAAAAAAAAAATCTAGGTTTTCTTTAATTTTATCCCATTTTGTCGGTCAACAATGGTTAATTTTCCAACCCCCTGGCTTCCCACTCCCGGAAAATCCCTTAAGCAATTCATGACAAATAATTTAAACATATTATAAATTTGTAATTTAAATCCATTCTTATAATTATTATAAAAGATTTGTCAGTGCCCTCTTAGTTTTTTTTATTTTTTTTATCTCGGTATGTTGTGTTTTATTCCTTGTGTGTTGTTTGTTGGTATGTACTGTATGTTGTTTGTTTGTGTGTTTCTGGTTCTAGTTCTTTGTCTTGGCATTTTGTACTATATATCACATGGAAATAGTGTCACATTTCTTATTTGCGTGATTAAATTTGTAATTGAGCAAGCAGGTTCAGAATGTAAATGTGCTTTATTAGCACACAACCTGACAAAAGGCTAGTGTATATCTAGTGATCAATCAAGTGTGACGGATGGAAAAACAAAACAAAAGGCAAATGTTGGCTAAACAATTTATATAAAAAATTATATAAAAAATCAAAAACAAAAACCTGTTAGATGTTTTTTTTCAATAATATACTTTCACAACTCAACGAAAATATTTTCGCTAAAACATTGTGGAAATTTGTGATTTTACCTTTTGACCCAGTGTGCTTGCAACAATCAGTTTGTTTAAGAGGACAGTTTAACAAATTGAATGAAAATATCTAAAAATCGTGTTAGCTAAAAGTGACTTTAATTTAACTGTTTGTTTTTTTTTTACTTTTTTTTTTTTAACAACAAATTTCACTAACACAACAAACCTCACTAAATTCATACAAATTGTTTTTATTGGCTCAGGATGTTAGGATGATATGGTTATAATATGTGTGTATTTATAGTGTGTGTGTGTGTGTGTGTGTGTGTGTGTGTGTGTGTGTGTGTGTGTGTGTGTGTGAAGAGATTTGTCCAGTTGTCAGTGACCCTTCAACATGGTCTGAGCCATTTCGACACAAATATCATTAAATCCCTATTTAAGCATCAAAGACCCCTGGGAAATGTAGTCTATCTCCTCTCTCTGTGTGTGTGTGTGTGTGTGTGTGTGTGTGTGTGTGTGTGTGTGTGTGTGTGTGTGTGTGTGTGTGTGTGTGTGTGGACCTTTTGTGGGATGAGATGGATAAAAGAGTGGATTAAAGATGAAGTGTCTACACAATGTTGGTTTAGATCACACGTGTGTGTGTGTGTGTGTGTGTGTGTGTGTGTGTGTGTGTGTGTGTGTGTGTGTGTGTGTGCGCATGCAGCTCCCTCTCTATATTCAGGACAGTGACAGAGGGCAGGGGCGAATGAGGAATGAAAAGAGTACCTGCACATGCTGTGTATTGGTATCCGTGTGTGTGCGAGACATTGTGTGATTGTCTGTGTGTGTGTCAGATGCCACAGCTGGAGCTCCCGGGCCATTTGTCAGACAGGGGGTTTGATTATGAGCCCCTGGCAGGGCTGTGTGATCAGAGCTGACCCTTCATTATGTCTGCCAGACTCAGGTGTCACCAGCGCCAGCCCCTAACTGTCTGTGTGACAGCACGACACACTCGTCCCATCGCTCTTCTGCTGTCTTCTCCAGCACATGTGCTCTGTGTGTGTGTGTGTGTGTGTGTGTGTGTGTGTGTGCGCGCACACACTATTGGAGGTATATATACATATATATATATACAGAGTCAGCCAAAAAAAAAAATTGCTACACACTTCAGGAAAAAGAAAAACAGTGTAATAATATACATTATCATATTATTATCACAATGTTATTATATATAATCAATATATAACATATAACATTATATTTAGTATTAAAATATTTGTACAAGGTTTTCTTTTTATGAAGTGTGTATACATTTTTTGTCTTTTGTCGCCTTGCACCTCCAGGTCCTGGGTTCCATTCCCGCAGGTTCCCGCAGTGTTCTTCCTGTGCTTAGTGGGTTTCCTCTGGGTTCTCTGGTTTCTTCCAACAGTCCAAAAGTTTGCACAATTGGCGTTTCCAAATTGCCGTATTATGCGAATGTGTGTGTGTGAATGTTAACCGGAGGTCCTACCATGGTTGTACAAAATGGGAATAAATCCAGTGGTCACCGTTGGCCTCCATGGTCCTGAGTTGGATTCCAGAGGTCCCTAGATGGAAGTTTAAGTAGCCAAAAACTTAATGGTCTGTTTTAAATAAATTTATTTGTATTTGTAAATTCATTATATACCTAACATATACAAAGTTATATGTACATACCTGTACATATACAAGCAAAGCAAAGCTTTACGTGAAAATAGTAAATAACGTCTTTTCTAGTTACCACTGGTTACCACTATCGCCTTGCAGTTCGCCTTGATTCCTGTCTCTGTGTGCATGGAGTTTGTATTTCCTCCCTGCGCTTGGTGGGTTTCCTCAGGGGACTCAGGTTTCCTCCCACAGTACAAAAACATGCAGATTAGGCTAATTGGCGTTCCCAAATAGCTTGTAGTGTGTGAATGAGGATTGGCACCCTGACCAGGTTGTGCCCCGCCTTGTGCCCTAAGTCTCTTGGGATAGGCTCCAGGCCCCCAGCAACCCTGAGTGAGTGAGTGAGTGAGTGTGTCTTTCTATGAGTGGCGTTCTAGTAAAACCGGGACTTTAAAATTAAAAACTTACTTTATTCCTACGTATAATCCTCTGCTACACTAATGCACTTATACCAGCGTTTCACTAGAAAAAAAGGAGGTAGGGCATTCTGGTCATTCAGTACATTCAGGTGATCATCTGACTTCATTTAATTGCCACATAACGTTGCTGAGTCTAGACCTGAGCGACTGAAGCAACTCCAGATCATAACACTGTCTCCATAGGCTTGTACAGTGGACACAATGCATGATGGGAGTATGTGCTTCCCTTCTCACCCTGACGTGTCCATCGCTCTGGAATAGCCTCGATCTGGACTCATCAACCCACATGATCTTTTTCCTTCGCTCCAAAGCCCAGTCTTTATGATACCTAGCAAATTGAAGCCGGTTTTTCTAACGAGTCTCGCTAAAAATTTGTTTCCTTATGACCACTCGGCTGCTTAATCGGAATCTCATCACAGTGTGTGTATGTAAACGTTTTTTTACTTTAATCATTAAACATAGTCGTGATTTCTACTCTTGATTTTTTTTGTGGTTAAACTTCACTAAGCTTTTACATGATCTCCATTCATTACGACGCTTCCAGGTTTGAACACAGTTAAGTTCTTCAAATCTCCCTAGTTGTTTTCTTTGCTTGATCCTGTTGACTAATCTGAAATGACATTGTCGTTCCACTTTTAAAATTCCTCCTGGCATATTTTATCTGACCCTCAGTGATCCTCATGATCAAGAATGGATTGTATCTCTGAGTCCGGTTAAGAAGTCCTTGTTGGTTCAATGTTTGTCTTGTAGTTGCCACTGAAACTCTTGTCCCAGACGTCATCATGTCTGCAGAGTTTTTTGTTTTGTTTGTTTTGTTTGTTTTGTCTGTTTCCCTGCTTAAGTTGCTTGCTACAGGCTCTTAATGATTTTTTTCTCCTACAGCCAGGCAGGTTTAAAGCTGTATTATACAGCATGATGTATTGTAGTACAGTTTGGTACGATGTACACTAGTGTGATCTACATTACCGTATTTTCTACGGTGTCTCTTGGAATGTTACATTTTCAGGAACTCTATGTTCCCAGTGCCCAGAACAGGTACAATGAAATCATTTTCTCTCCCAGGTTTTGTGAAAGCTCTTCAGTCTTAACCTTGATTGCATCTCACCTTGAACACGTCCATGTTTGGGGTTTTTATATACATCACAGCTTGAAGCAAATTAAGCATCATTAATGAATTCCCGACGGATTAATTATGTTTTAACTTCACTTTAGGCCGTAAAAACAAACAGAAGGTAATAAGTCATAGGGGTTAAATAATTGTAACATGGCTTTATTAAGAAAAAAAAAATATCTTGTTGCTCAAGATTACTACATCACAAGT
Source organism: Clarias macrocephalus (assembly GCA_011419295.1). Classification (NCBI taxonomy): domain Eukaryota; kingdom Metazoa; phylum Chordata; class Actinopteri; order Siluriformes; family Clariidae; genus Clarias; species Clarias macrocephalus. Next base: position 26,376 of record JAAGKR010001610.1, read on the forward strand.
GTTCCTTGTTGCTTCTCTGCGTCACTCAATGGAAGAGCAATAAAGAAGTCATCCAAAGAAAACTTTTTCTTTTTTTTTTAATTCGTTAAAATTTGGACTCAAACTTCTAGATTGCGATACAGCTATACAACGAGATGCCAGACACCAGCGCATTAGCGTGAAAGTTAAAGCTTTGGAACTTCATTCGGAGCCGATAGAGCTTTGGATAGATTGAAAGGATTAAAGCGCCGCCGCATCGCTCTTTCTGCCTGAATCAAACATTCCCATTTTGGGAATACAGGAAAGCATTTAATGCAAGAATAAAAACAAAAAGATCAAACTTTTCATTTTATCACAAAATACTTGAAAAGTGTTCAAGTCAAACTGGGACTTTTGATTGTGCAGAATAACAGAATACGGTTATAAGAGGAAACACTCCTTTTATTTCTCCTTATAATCCCCTGCTACACTAATGCACTTATCACAGTGTTTCACTGGCGCTTGGACACCATCAAGGTAGAAAGTCTTGTCTGATTCACGTCTGAAACGCCGGCCTCCCAGGAACCCCTTAAGATGTGGAAATGTCTTGGAGATTTTCAAGGATCGGGCTTTGCACTAGCTGAATCTTCGCCTTCTTTAAAACGTCCCAATGCTTTGCTGTGGCTGAGAGTCTCATCGGCGTACTGTGCTTGAAGTCTTCAGTCAGATTGACGCCTTCAATTATGATTCGGCTCGAACGTCCCTCACACATCTTGAACATTGAACCTAATTTAGTTGATCACTAATATTAATATTAGGGCGGGTTTTTTTGTTCCTTCATCTGGAGACAAGCGTCCTCTCCAGCAACCTTAGCGCCATTTTATCAGCTCTCAGCTAGCGCTTCCTGCTTTATTCCCCCCTATAACTGCTCAGATACCTATCAATTTTCATGTCTTTAACGTGGCAGGCGTATTATGTGGTCACAGCATATGGTTCAACCTCATTGTCTGTCAATAGCCAGTCATTTTTCAATTAGTCCTTATTAGTAGGCATGGCTCTGGAAATGCCTCCCCTCGTATTTAACCTCAATGGCCTGCCGGGAGAGAGAGAGAGAGAGAGATTGTGCGCTGAGAGTGTGTGTGTGTGTGTGTGTGTGTGTGTGTGTGTGTGCGCGTATGATTAGTGAGAGGGGAGCACGGAGGTGACAGAATCCCTCTTCAAATATTTTGTCTTCATTTTACGGCAGCGGGACGTAATTATAGAGCAGTGCTTCATTATTGTCCCACTCATGTTTAATGCATTGTGTTCATTTAGGGCTTTATTAACTGCACTCGGAGTGTGTGTGTGTGTGAGAGAGAGAGAGAGAGAGAGAGAGTGACTGAGTTTCACAGAAAAAAATAGATGATGTTCGGATAATAATATGCATATATGTTTATTTCTGCATATTATAAATATTAACCGGTCGTGGGGAGGCCGAGGTAAAAGCGGTATTACTCAGAGGTCGGTTAAAGGCAAGGGGCAAATACAAGAGAGGTGAATTCTGAGTAAAGGCGTATTAGGTTGCTGTACTGTAGTCACATCAGATGGCTCACGTGCATCTCACATTGAGACTGATGAGCTCAATCAGAAAGTGCATATTTCAGGATGGAGATAGATGGTGGAACAGAACGTACGTGCGAGAGAGAGAGAGAGAGAGAGAGAGAGAGAGACTAAGATAGAAATCTGAGAAGGGGGAAAAAAGTACAAATAAGAAAAGTACAAGCAGAAAACAAGGACAAAGAGGACGGAATACAGAAAGAGATGAAAAATACGAAAGAATGAGAGAGAGATGTCAGAGAGAGGGAGAGGTAGGGATGGAGCGTAGGTACCCCCCCACCCCCCCCCCCACCACCAACCTCCCCGCCCCACACACACACCTCATCCCCATCCTCTGGTATAGCATATGTCACAGGCTGTTCCTCTGGGGTGAATAAAAGCTAATAGGCTAACGCTAGCGGCGCTGCTGAGTGATGATGCTGATGGATGGCGCGTGTCAGCAGCGGCTCTTTGATAAGACTCCATAAATATTTTATCAAGCGTAATGGAAATTGTCAAATCAATCTAATTGTGTCATACATTACTGGGACATCAAAATTAAACAAAGCACATATGCTATCATTTTGGCTTCGCGGTTCGGGCAGCCGGCGGACGGCGGCTCAGGGGGGCCTCGCGAGGCCTCGGGGCTGGCAGTGCTGACGCTGGAAATATGTCTCCCATACGGCCGTGCCCGCGCACTCCATCACACCGATCAATTTCTCAAATGTGGACAAGTGTGTGCTGTAATCACGATATGGCAGCCAGTAACCGCCGGGCTGTTCATGTGTCTGTGATTGCGCGCGCCCGCGTGCATGTGTGTGTTTGTGTCCTACTAAAAATGGAAACTTATTGTGGTTAGTAAATGCTTGTATGTAATAAATATGCAGGTATCACATAATACAGTTAAATGAATATAACAAAGTGAGATGCATCGCATGCATTTTAGTCTTTCTGTGCATTCCCTGCCAATTAAACAGTATCATGTAGTGTAGTAAAGTATGATACACTGCAGTACGGTACGGTACAGTGTGTTATGGTATGGTATAAATTAACATTGGTATGGTATTGAGTATTTACAGTCCAACAACATAAAGAATGTACAATGTTTAGTTAACACTTGGGGTTTTTCTGTGTATGTTACAGTAAAGCATAGATTAGGGTAAAGTGCAGTATTATATTGTATGGTACACTATAGTCCAGTATGGTTTGTTCCAGTTTGGTCTGGTACAATACAGTATAATCAATCATCGTACTGTATAGCAAGCAAGGTATGGTACTGTATAGTCAAGTCTGGTACTATATAGTCCAGCATGGTAAAATGTTGAGCAGTAAGGTGAGTGTTACTATTATACAGTGTAGTCTGATATACAGTAATACGGATTGGTCCAGTCTGGTACAGTATAGTTGTACCTTTCGTTGAGAAAGGTACAGTACAGGCTATAGTATGGTATGGTATGGTATAGTTCAGCGGTTAAGGCATTAGACTACGGTTTGGTCCAAACCCAGCGACAACCAAGTGAACCCTCTTGGGTCCTTGAGCAAGGCTCTAAACCCTGAAAATAATAATTAAAGTCTGCCAAATGCGTAAATGTAATGTAATGTATGACTGACTTTGTTACAGTATAGTCCAGGATGAAATGTACAGTGTAGTACAGTATAATATGGTATAGTCCAGTATGGTACAGTATATTATGGGATGGGGTGGTATATTCTAATATAAAGCGGCACAGCCCAGTATGGGACTAGTATGACCAGTTTGGTACAATATAGTATGGTGTCGTCCAATATGTTATATTACAGTGTAGTATGGGATGGAATAGTACTACTGTATATGGGGTACTATATTTTGTATAATGCAGCATAGTCCAGTATGGGATGGTATGGTACAGTCCAGTATGGTATAAAACATTATAGTCCAGTGGGTGATTTTATAGTCCAGTATGGGATGGTATGGTACAGTCCAGTATGGTATAAAACATTATAGTCCAGTGGGTGATTTTATAGTCCAGTATGGGATGGTATGGT
>JAAGKR010001610.1:32433-57433 GCA_011419295.1 Clarias macrocephalus
GGGAGACATAAAGTGAGGGATAAGTGAGACAGAAAAGGACAGCAAATCAAGGAGAAGAAAAAGAGTGAGAGCAGTGGAGGAAGAAAGGAAAAGAGACAGACAGTGGGACAGAGAGAGACAGTGAGACAGAAAGGCAAAACGTGAGACAATGTAAGAGAAAGTGGGAGAAGGAGAGTAGGAGAGAGAGAGAGAGAGAGAGAGAGAGAGAGAGAGAGAGAGAGAGAGAGCGAAAGATACAAAGGAAGAGAGGAGGCAAGACAAAAATAGAGACAGCAGGAGGGGGAAAGAAAAATGAAGCCATAGACAGCTGAAGAAAGAAACGGGCAGAAAGATGAAGAAGAGGACGGGGAGTGAGGGGGAGAAAGACAGTTAGAGGGAGACAGAAGGAGAAAAAGAGTCACTGAACAGGACAGAGAAAGACAGTGAGACAGAGAGAGAGACAGAGAGAGAGAGAGAGAGAGCTACTGTAATTCTGCCAGGTAGCTTAGATCACAGTAAACATATTTGTACCATGTGTGTGTGTGTGTGCGTGTGTATGTGCGTGCGTGCGCTCACGTCCTGACGTCCCCGGGCGTTGACTGGGTCACCTCTCCATTAGGGTGTGTTGTCATGGTGATTAATGGCCGCTCCTATCATCTTTAATGTAGGCGGTAATGATGCAGGCTCCCACGCTGCTCGGCATAATCACAAGATGTATGAGAGAGACAGAACCCCGGAGCAGAGGTGAAAACCATTCAACACACACACACACACACACACACACACACACACACACACACACACACACACACATATATTCTTTTTTCCCAGGCCTGTTCTCGTGCACACCCTTACTATCATACAGTACCTACACATATACACGAGCACACACACACACACACACACACACCACACACACACACACACACACATTGATATCCCCATCATTATGGGTGGCACAGGAAGAGATGTGTCATATTCTTTTATTAAATAACAGGAAATGCTGCTATTCTTCAGGATTCTCGGACAGTGATTGTTGTGTTTGTACACGTGACATCACCAGGGGAACTTTATTTCTATTCTAGAATGTTCTGTTCTAATCGAGGATGGTTTATGGTCAGAGCTCCATTGTACAGCACGGCCATCATGAAGGGCATGGCCTCAAGAGATGTTATCAGGGGTGGAGGGCAGGACTGTATATGGGAAATACCACTGTGTGTGTGAGTGTGTGTCTTTGTGTGTGTATGTGTGTGTGTGTGTGTGTGTGTGTGTGTAGTCCATAAGAATAGAAATATCTCTATCTTAACATTCAGTTTGACTTTTAGGGACATTTGGCTGGTACCCACAAAGAAAAAAGTTGTTGTTATTATTAATGACACAAAACAAACAGCAACATCAAGCTCAACCAAGAGCCATAATGTTAAATGCTTACTTTTAGTAACTAAGATTAAATTTAGTGTGGAATTTATGATGTCACATAGCAATAAAAATTATGTTAATAGGGACCTGGTCCTCAGAAGGATTGTAAGCCAAACATGTTTGTGCGTGCATGTGTGTGTATGATAGAGAGAGAGAGATAGAGAGAGAGAGAGAGAGAGAGAGAGAGAGAGAGAATTTGTATCTTTAATTAGAGTAAGTGTGCCCACATTTATATCTACTGTATGTTGGGTATCTGGACATTTGGTTGGTCCCCACAAAGATTTTTTTTTTTTTTTTAAGGTTTGGGTTGGATTTTGGCACAGCATTAAATAACTGTATAAATTATGTCAATGGAAGGTCATTTTAAATAAGTCAAATATTTAATATTGTGTATGTGCGTGGATATGTTAATGAGCTAAATGTCCTCACAAGGGTATGAACAATTTGTGGGGACATTTAGGTGGCCCCTAAACTAAAATACTTCTTTATTTCTTAGTGTTTAAAAAAAAAAAAAATAACATTTAGGTTACAGAAATTAAAACCAAGATTGGATTTGAGAAGTGGCTTTAAATCAATGCATTAAAGATCATGTCGATAAATGATCCTCATAACGTCACTAAACCAAACTTGCGTGTTTGTGTGTGAACTTTAGACAGTTTCACTTGATGGTATAAAAGCAGATAATTCTGGGTCTTGTTAATATAAATACAAGAAATCAAGTTTAATCTATTTTCCCATACTGATGCGCGACAGGTCTTGACTAGTCCTAAGAAAACAGCTGATTTGTATGTCCTGGATTCATATCATTAAAAAAAAACATTGACTAAGACTCGGTCATCCTTAACTAATCCCTGGTTGTTAAAAATGACCAAACCCTGATCATTATCAACAATATAACACTGAAACTGCTGCTAGTCTTTGGAGCATGAACCCCACCTTCACTTTCGTCCGCTCTGTTTTCCTTTACAGACATTTGCCTTTTCCTGAAACTAATATGTTTATTGCTCAAAATACCGCCACTACTGCACATGATGAAGGGACTGGGATTTTCCCTTTTCAGTTTTAAGAGGCAGAATGAAGTAGTGAGAAGGGGGAGCTAGTGAAAGGCGGATTGTGTTACCCTTAAAAGCCCTGGCGACTGTTGCAGACTCTTGCACTCAGGCTGAATGATGTTTAAACAGCATAGCTGAGGTTAACATTATGGTTTCATATGTTTAACAGAGCCTCGGCTTAGAGTAAGAGTGCCTGACCTGCTCTCAGCTGTTGTTGGAAAGCTAGGCAAGTATGTTCGTAGATGTGTGTGTGCGTGTATGTGTGTGCCTGCGTAGGCTAGCTGCCCTGCTGTGACACTGGAATGTACGGAGACAGGAAGATGTGCTCAGTCCTCATTAGCACTCACCACTACCTGTCACATCCTGTTAGCCACAGCGTACTAGCCACAGCATGCTAGTTCCACTCTGGCCTACTCGCAGTAGGTTAGCTCCGAGTGTGTTAATCTAGTGTGGACTGGGCGATTAGTACTTGTCACAGTGTACAAGATGATCCTAATAAAATCAAGGCTAAATTCTTGAACAGACCATGTGCTTAATGTGTGTTGTTTAGATGAAAATCTGATCTAACGATAGACCTGCGAGGTCTGTGTGGCCTCGTTCTGCTTATGGCATCAATCAAAAACATTTGCCAAAGTCAGCTTGAGGTAATTACTTCTGTCCATTAGCATGATTTGTTTACATTTCATCACTGTCACTATGGTGTCCTATACAAGTTTCGTGTAATCCTATGCTGTCCTAGACAAGCTTCGTAGCAAACTTGCATTTGTAGATTTCTGAAAAATCCTGACCGTTCCAGGACTTTGTTGTCAGTTGCCCTGGCTGAGACAGCAAATGTATCGTCAGTTGGCATAAGAATAATTGATTAGCCTTCCGTAGCGCTAGTATATACAGTAATCACTGGTCAAGCTAATGAGATGTACAGATGTTTATCTCGCTGTTTTGCTCTGATTTCTCGCCGACCAGATAACACGAGCCATGACAGCAATGATAAGCGCTCCAGTGGGGACAGTATCTCAAACACAGTAACAAAACACACTCATCAGCCACGTGCTACTTTTCCTTTCCAAAGCAAGAGAAGGGTTATAGGTCACAGACAACGTCCTTCTCTTCTCCGTTGTCAATTAACCTCGCTGGCTGAAACGTCCGCTGTTTTTGCTCAGATTCCCCGTCACTAGGGACGGATGGAAAATGATATAAAAAAAAAAGAGGAAGTATGAGTGTTGGGAGCCACACAATGCAGACAACACTCAAGGCAATTCAATCTTCCCGTTGGGGATTCCCTTGCCAAACATTTGGCTCTGGTTTTTCAGGAGGTTTCTGACAGGGTGTGCTAAGAGGACACAATCAGCGGGCTCTCGGCTAGTGGCTCACACTGTTATTACAGACACTAAGCACTTTCCTTTTCCCTGTGTTTGTTTAACTGGTGTTCAAATACCTTTGTTTGGAGCTCTGTATATTTTCCCATATGTGGCTACACTGAGTTAGCACTTAACACTCATGGACAAACTGTAGACCTTGCCAAGTTGGCAGGGATACAAGTGTGTGTGGGTGGGTTGTCTGCATGGCCCTAATCCAGAGGCCTATCTCCTAAGGAATATAATCCTTATCACCTTTTGTTTCTTTACACGTGTTTTTAACTTGCACTCACTAAACCGACAGACATCTTTGACCCAATGTCCCAAACCCAGCAATCCTGGAGGCATTATTGTTAAAAATGATTTAATCCTCTACAGGTGATGAAGGTGACTTCCCACTTTTCCCCTCTAACGTCCTGGAGGAAGCCGAGAGAGTGTCCGACGGAGACCCATTCCCATTAATCACCTCTAACAACAGTGTCCACTCATCGAGTGTACTATGTGAAAGAAGCTCCCCAGTGGACTCTTCTTGCTTCACGACCTCCTTCCACACACCCGTGTACCTGGATGATGAGGAGGATGCGCTGTCTCCGCCATCGGACTTCGAGCTGCGTGAGTCCGGCGTTTCTGCTGGCGGCCTGGGCGTCTGGAGCAAGAGGAGGCTCGAGGTCGGAGAAGAATTCGGACCTTTTGAGGGAAGTCTTCGCCAACAGGGCTGGGAGGTAAGAGCAAAGATTAGATTTGAAGAAAGCATTTGAAGGGTTCATAATTACCAAATTTTAGTGTTGGTGTTTGTAGCGTCCGCTTTTCCTACTCCGTTAATATGATTTTCCAGTGGAGGTTGGCCTTGGTCGTTAGAGTTCCTATAAATTGTGCATGAGATCAAGTTGCTTCCCCAGTTTACACCCATTAAAGAGACAAAGGCTTCTTTGTCCATGGCAGTAAAATATCTTATATGGTTTCTTAATACATTTAATCCAAAATAATGAGGTTACTTATTCCATTAGCTATGCAGTGCTTTTGGAGAATTAACATATTCATCAGCCACTTTTACAGGAAGGTTTATTAGACAATTATGAAGCCAATAAGATGGAGTATTTCAGTTCACCCACCTCTTTGCTGTCATACAAAATTCCCGTTCAGGAGGTGATAACCAACTATGATAAAAGTTCTCACCAAAGTGTAATATGATATTTAGTTTAAAATCCGCAATGCTACAAAATAGGAGTATTTCACAACTCATAGTACATCTGTCCTGTTAACTGTATTGAATGACGTATAAATGCCTGGCTAAACTAACGTAAGCTAACGGCTCAAAATAAGACATCAATTTGAAGTGGTTTTGTTTCCTTTTGCAATTCACCCAGTGTCCACCCACCATCCAGCTCACCCCAGATTATACAATCCCACACAGACAGCATGTCCACATTTACACTCTTGGCTCCTTCCATGGTGGCTTTGGCACCACTGGAATTGGCAAACCTTTTGCCAAGACCACTGGAACTAACTTGCAGTCTCTGGACAATGGGCCACTGGCTTTTCTGTTGCACCACTCGGGATCCCCAATGTTACCGTTATTTGGCTACACCAGTGAATCTGAACTCGTAATCATTCGCCCATTTTTATTAGCATTGTAAACGTATTCCCTCTGCTTCCATAGTGTTCTAGCTCATTTTTCTCCCTGTACGTTTATTTCCTTCGGCCCGTCTCGTCTGTTAGCTCCTGGTTATCATGCTGTTGTCTGGGTGGAAACAGGTCCTGGTGACATCATGATTCGCAGACCGGCTCGATTAAAGTCCGAGCTCGTAAATCCATCCTTTAACAACGGGAAAGGTATTACGACCCCCCTCGACCTCCACCAGGTCTGCCGCTGTCTATCAGACACTAGTCAGGCTCCGCTCTTAATCAAAGCCAGGGTCACAAGACAAGGTGAAAGGTCGAGAGCAGTTTTGGGCAGGGTCAACGTAGGCTAATTTGGCCTGGCCTGAAGGGTCGCTGCTGGGATATCAGGCTAATTGAAGATTCAAATCTGCTCTGTGTGAAATGTAAGGGGAAAATCATTATGCCTAAGCAAGTGAAAATACACTGTGATGTGGGAAAAACTGGGGGAAAAAATCTGCTGGGAAAACTTTAGCCATTAATTCAGTCACGGATAATCGGTCTAATATTTTTGCCTCAAATTTAATTGCAACAATTTTAAAAAGGTGATTAAAAAAAATACAATTTAAACATTTCTAAATATTTACCTTTCTTTAACAACATTATAAAAAGTTTCGCATGATCGCGATTATTCTTTCTGAGACAGTGGTTCTTTTTCAGCTCCTTTTTGCTTTATTATTTCCTATAGCGCTTTCCTCCTGAAGGCATTTACACAATGAGTGTTTTTTTTTTCTTCTTCTTCCAAGTGATAAATCTGATCCAAGCAGAAATCCTGCGTAGGCAAACATTGGAGTTTAATATGATTGAAAAAGTCTCTGTCCTGCCATTAGTAGATTTATACTGTATGAATTGCATTGCACTTCTTTTTTTTTACCTGCTTTCTCAACCCAACTCTCTCTCTCTCACTACTTTGATTTCTATGTCAAAAAATGGGTTTCATGAATTTTAATCCACCAGTAATATATTGCACACTTGAACGATATGTATTTAAAAGACTGGAGAAAGAGAGAGAGAGAGAGAGAGAGAGAGAGAGAGAGACTTTTTATGTCTTTTAAAAAGAGGGAAGAGACAAAGAAAGTAAAAGAGAAAGAAAGTGATAGACTGAGAGGGTGATGGAAACAGAGAGAGGAATAGAAGAATAGAAGGAGACGCAGACACTGAAGGGGGAGAGCCGAGAGAGATGGAAATAGATCGTTTGAGACTAGAAGAGACTGTGGGAGATTCTTTGAAGACAGAGAAATGTGTGTAAGCGTGAGAGAGAACGTGTGGTTGTGTGTGTGAGAGAGGGAGAGAGAGAGAGAGAGATTAAGTGACTTTGTATGTCTTCTGGGAGATGCTAAGAAAGGAAGAGACAGAAAAGGAATAAGACAGAAGGGGAGAGATAGATAGTAACAGAGAGAGATGGAGAAAGAATGAGGGAGAGAAGGACAGAAAGACAGCATAGATAGATAGATAGATAGATAGATAGATAGATAGATAGATAGATAGATAGATAGCACTTTCTCTGTCTTCTAAAGAAAAGCGAAAGACAGAAAGAAAGTGAGAGACATGGACGGAAGTTAGAAATAAAAGAGAAAAAGACTGACGAAGAAGGACAGAAAGACATACAGATAATGAGGAAGTGAGGAAGAGAGAGAAAGAAAAGACAGCAAAGAGACCGAAAGATAAAGAGAAAGCCAAACTGTAGGAGTTTTCTTTGACGACTGAGAGATGTGTGTGAGTGTGTGTGAGAGACTGAAAAGAGAGAGAGAGGGAGAGAGAGAGAGAGAGGGATGGGGAGAGGATGACATGGAGGCGGGCTGCACTGTATCACTATGTTTAATTAGCTGGCTGTCAGCAGGCCATAACTCTCTCCATTAAGTAAATAAGTTGTAAAGAATTTATGATGAAGTGCCACATTATTCAGAGAGGATATTCAACGATGACATCGGCGCATTAAATATGGCAAACGCTATTAACCATCACCTCCCCGCCCCCCTCTTTACCCCCCCCACCACCCATCATCCCCCCCCCCCCCCCACCACCCTGTCCCTCCGTCTCTCTCAGCCTGCCTCCTTCACTCCCTCGCTCCCCACGGAGCGCCAGCAGCCGTCAATATGCCAATATGCAAGAGGCTGTTAAAATAAAATTGATTTGGTAAATGTAACTTAAGATAGATCTGTTTGCTTTCATCATCAATTCTGTCGGCGGCGAGGGGTGATGTCAGCGGCCCGGGGAGCGATAAAGCGCCCGCCCATCTGGAGGGCTTTGATGGAGAGCGTATGCGTACGTGTCACTGTGACAGACGGTCAAGCGGAGGGAATTTGTGTATATGCATATGCTGTGGGAATTTCTCTCTCACTCACTCTCTCACTCTGTGTGTGTGTGTGTGTGTGTGTGTGTGTGTGTGTGTGTGTGTGTGTGTGTGTGTGTGTGTGTATGTGTGTTACGGCTACACACTCTGAAGGAACTTTTCCAGAGATAGGCCACCAGCTTTCTGCACCATCATCATAAATTTGTTCCTTTATTCATTCTGTGTGTGTGTGTGTGTGTGTGTGTGTGTGTGTGTGTGTGTGTGTGTGTGTGTGTGTGTGTAAATTATGGTATGAGTGCTTTATGACTACAGGTCCACTGAGTTATGAGTCAAGATGACTTCAGTAAATAAACCAAGAACCCCGCACACACACACACACACACACACACACACACACACACACACACACACACACACATATAGAGGTGGCCTGTAAAGAATTATCACATGATGTCACTCAGTATCTAAAGCACTCACCTTTTTTTTTTTTGTTCAAGGTAACATTACTAAACTTGACTGATTCAGGTTTGGTGCATCCGGAGCAAATCCGGGGAATTCTAGACGTGAGGCAGGAATACTGTACATCCTGATGGAATGCTAAACAGAAGTGCTAACTGAGAGGTTGCTAGTTATTACGCGAGCACGATGGCATAGGTAGTGGCGTGAAAGATGATCGGAAGTGAGATCTACAATCATACATCAAATCAAATCGAATGCCTGCTCAAAGCATCAAGAGCAAATGAAATACTTCATTACTTCACTGGTTTGGTCCGATCTGCGACACTGAACATACAGTTTTGAGTAAGGAAGCACAGCATAAAGTCATGATCGCTAACATTAGCTGACTAGCTTGTTGGAAGCAAAAGGAAAAAAAATTGTACAGAAATTTTTTATTTAAAAAAGCGAGGGAAAAAAACACCCAAAAGAGTCACTATTGGAAGCTTGTTTTTTACTGTTGGAAAAAAAAAAAAACAGAATAAGTAAACAAACAAAAGCTAGCTGACTAACACTAGCGCCACCATGTGGTGCTGATATAGAGTTTTGTTATGAGTATGACTTTTAACTAAGGAGGATGGACAGTGGAGTGTGTGGGAAGTCTAGACCTGGAGAGGTTGCAGTTGATGTGTGTGTGCGTGTGTGTGGGTTGGGGGTGTTGAGGTCCTTTGTCCACCTTTCCAGCTTCAGACGAGGTTGGAGATTAAGTCTGTGTGTGTGTGTGTGTGTGTGTGTGTGTGTGTGTGTGTGTGTGTGTGTGTGTGTGTGTGTGTGTGTGGACGTTCTTGGAGATTAAGAGCGTATTTGAATAGAAGTGAAGGATTAGGATTCCTCAGTCTGCCTGCCACCATCCACACTTCTCTCTCTCTCTCTCTCTCTCTCTCTCACTGGCCTTCTGTCTGTCACTCCGGTGTTCTCTCTCTCTCTCTCTCTCGCTCTGGCTCTGTCATTCTCGCTCAGAAATATTCATCCTCTTTTCCCCTCCCTTATTCTTCTGCCCTGATATATTCCTCCTCTCTGTCCCCGGCCGCTTTTTCAGGGACAGAAAGGAGGATTAATCCCTGTCTCAGAGACACAGCTCCGCTGACCTCACACACATGTGCACCCACACACACCATTCACGGCCGTTTTCTAAGACGAACGCATGTGGGTTTATGACCCATCACGCTTGAGTATTCAGAGAGAGAGACAGGAAGACAGGAGAAGGAGACGAACGGAGACAGGTGGCTGAGTTTAGACAATAGGAAATAGCAGGTTTTCTGAGGACCAGCTTTAAATATGGATCTCTCTTTTCACTTTCTTTCGTTCTTTGGTATTACAATATAAGGCACAAGTGCATAACATTTTTACTCACATCTGGTGTGTTCAAGTACTTGGTGTAGTTATTTATGCTGCATTGAATTTACCTCAGTGGGATGTGCGAATGTCGTAAAATGTCTGTGCATCTGACCTACAAAGTGGGGACCAAAAAAACAGGCACCTTCATTTTCATGTTTCAATTCAATTAACTAATGCTAATGATTGATGTATATTACTCTCGTCAAAATTGTAAACTGTATTATGAGTTGAACAGATTTGTTATGACAAGTAAATATGTAAAAAATAAATTAATAAATACCCGCATATACAGTTACCAGTTAAAGAATTTTCTTCTTTCAGCTGCCATGTTGATTTAACATCACTTGAGGAAACCTTCTTACTTTTCCAAGGAGAAATTTGTATTTGAGAAAAGATTTTGAGTCAAATTTACAAGATTGTTGTCCAAAAATTGTTCAAGGACTTATTCATAATCTTTATGTTTATGAATTTATTTAAAACATTGTTCTTTTTTTCACTGTTTTTAAGAAAAGATTTTACTCAAACATTGCATTTGTTAAAAATTATTTGAAATCCTTATTTCAGCATGTTGGCCCAATACCCAACAAAAGCATTACCTCAAAGTTTGTGAAATGCAGAAAAAAAGCAAAAACTGACATTAAGGTGGAGCTGCTAAAGTTGTTTTATCCAAAATCTTTACTTGCATACCCAAAACATATCTTTTCTTACATCATTATTGTTTACTGGGTATAGGATGAGGAATGCAGTCCAAAAGCTTGCCTTAGTTTGATGGAAAAAAAATTGACATTTTTTTACAATGAGCAACACTAATGTTTAATTTCAAATACAGTAAGTCCAGTACATACAGACTTTCGTGTTACAAAGTTTTTAAGATATGTACATGCGTTCGCACATGTTCAGTTGTAAATCACATATCATGTCAAATGCATGCTGTGTGCATCCCAGTACATCCGGAAGCAAGCATAAAAAAACAGAGGCGATGAAGCTGGTACACAGCATTTGATTAGCTAGACATTAAAAAGAGATTATGGCCTGCAACCTTTACGATTAGTAATGTATGTCTGTGTTATTACTATACAATGATTAAAGTTTGTAAATCTACTGTACACATTTTTATTTATTAAGAATTATATGAATTATATAAACTATATATTCTATACTATTTTATATAATATAAGCCTGCCATATTTTTGTTGAACTTGTGTAATTTATATAAATTTAAATGTGGTTTTATGAAATGTTATTCATTGAATTTAACAGTAATTTCTTTTTAAAAGTAATATACACAAATTTATTTAGGATCAAGTTTCTTTTTGTTTAGGTAAGTTTATCCTCAAAAAAAGTTAAAATGTAGTGATTTAGTCAATAATATGAAATAACTGACAAAAAAGATCCTATGTGCATCCCAGGATATCTGGAAGCAAGCGTAAAAAGCAGATGCGATGAAGCTGGTACTGCTAAGATGCACCAGACAATAACGATGAACATGAATCATTCGACCATGGGCAGGTTCTAAAGAACAAAGATAAGATCGTGGAACATGTGAAGTCTATAGCCAATTGTGTTAGTATCCTAGTACCTAGATAATGTTTGGTGAACTTTGGAACAAATTGGACTTCTGAATGAGCTCCCGGAACGGAACTTATTTGAATATACTATACAGCAAATGCAAGTGTAGGCAAACTTGTATTCAACTTATTCATTTTTGTACCTCAAAAAATGTACAATCAATGTAATGGCAGAATTTTTTTTACATTTTTCATTGATATTTACTTAGGGACTTATTCAGAATTATCTTATTAATCTGTACAGAAAACAAGTAACTTAGAAATTAACAAGCTAAAATAAAATAAACGAACTTGAAGTTAACGTAACCTTTGAAGTTAACTAAGTTAGGTTTAATTTTTTTCCACTAACGTTTTAGGATGTCCAGAGTGACTAGCTCTCATTATAATATTTGAGAAAGAAACGCGGCTGATGTGAAATTGAGGCAAAACAGATGCAAGCAAACAGTAAGGGAGTCTGCAAAGAACAGATTCAAGTGGCAAACACTTTTTAGTGTTCACACAGGAGAGTGTCATATTTCACGTTTATGCCAAAATCTTTACCGTTCAGTAGGAAACTTACAACAGTGGATAAACTGTTAGTTAAAAGTTGTGGGGATTTTTGTTAGGTCCCCACTTTTCTGTTAAAAAACTAAAAGAGTCCAAATGAAATGACAAGCACCACCATAACAACAAGGCCAGCAGTTTTTATTTTTTATAACAAGGTACATTTACAATATACACAAAGCCACAATTTCATTGTTTTTAAAAGCATTCTACCCTTACTTAAATATCCACCGCTGGAAATAAACACCTGGCTACGTTTCCCCCGGACCCCACTTTGAGCAACCTGGCATTAAAGACATTAACTCTTGAAACAATGCAGGCACTGGGGCAGCTGCCTTCTGTTGCTCTCTCACACACACACACACACACAAACACACACACACACACACACACACACACACACACACACACACACACACACCTTGTTTGGACTGACAAATGGAGAAAGCAAGGAGTAAAGAACTGATTGTGTGATTAGACTTACAGGTACACACAGGGCTTTTTAACCAATAGTACCTTCAACCTGTGAAACAGAAAGGCCTCTAATGGAGACACTCACTCTTGCAAAACCTAATAAGGTCATGACCCAGAGAACTGGAATCAGGACTAGACACACACATGCAACATGTGCACACATCCACATATTTCCTCCATTCATGGTGACTTAACACAGCTAGCAGCTAGACTTGCCTCATCACCTGCTGAGAGAGAGACAGATAGACAGACAGAATGGACTGTGCTCTCTCTCTCTCTCTCTCTCTCTCTCTCATGGCAAAATTGGCCTCATTATCATGCTAGGGGCAAACGTTATATGTTCACAAGCACATACACACATTCTAAAGAGTCAAAACATTGACAAAGTGCAGAAAGCATATGCGTGTGCTTTGGCCCAAATAAGTTTTTAAGAGTTACTGTCATGTGGCTCATATTAGCATGTTATGGAATAACACACATCTGCACATGTACACACACACACACACACACACACACACACACACACACACACACACACACACACACACAAATGTCAGGCTTATACAGGGCTGTAAGTCATTTACACTTAGTCTAATATGCAATGCCTGGGACTCATTTATGTCCCCTGTTTCAGATTTTATCACATTTACATTACATTTTCTTCTCTTTCATGTAAAGCTCTTTAATTACAATTGTGTATGAAATAAACCTGCCTTGCCTACAGCAGTGTTTTGTGATGCTTTAGAATTCCGTATAAACATTATAACCCTGAATAAAACTTAAACTGTTCAGGCATCGTGGCTACTTTTATCAAGTCCCCATTTTTATGTTAAAAAACTAATAGAGCCAAAATGTTTCCTTTTAATTACTTAAATTAAACTTAGGGTTAATATTTGCTAAACACAACTTAATTTTCTAATTTCCACCATATGGACTGTTGAGGAACAAGGTCTGATTGACTTTATGGGTCATTGCAGGAATTCAGTTTTACTCAAATGTTATTCAATTTCTTATGTGCAGGATGTTACTAAAGTTACTAAAGTTAGGTAATCTTAACCTATTCACTCACTTATTCACTCACTTATTCACTCACTCATCGTCTATACCGCTTTATCCGGTATACAGGATCGCCAGGGGCCTGGAGTCTATCCTAGGAGACTTACACATACACACTTTCACTCTCATTGAAACACTATGGGCAATTTGAAAACACTAATTAGTCTAATCTGCATGTCTTTGGACTGTGGGTGGAAACCTGAGTACCTGGAGGAAACCCACCAACCACAGGGAGAACATGCAAACTCCATACATCCAGTGGTGCAAGGCTACAGTGCTAACTACTATACCACCTTGCCACTTATTACATGTATTCCTGAAATTATTAACAAATTATAATTTACCTCATTATGTTTTCTTATTATCAAGAACAAAAAAGAACAAGATCCAGAGAAGAATGTCAGTGTACCTGACTAATGATTTACATTTTCATAAAATAAGGCAGGTTGTGCTCATAGATATAGCTTAAGCGCTTTTAGTTGATTGCGTTTGTTGACTCATTTTCTTTTGAAATAAGAGGTCAGAGTGACAACATGTTGAAGTCCTTGACCACAACCCCCACTAATTCTAAACAACTCTGACAGTAACTTAGCAAACTAGCTAAACGTGAAGAGTTTAGCAAGAGCTGTAAAAGTGAGCAGAGTGCTGGAAGATTCACCCAAAATCGCACGGACGAAGCATGTTTGCTGCAGCTATAGAGAAAGACATGCCCACTGGGGGCGGGATATGCTGATAATATACATATACATTAGTAATAAAACAAAACATGAAACAAAAGTGATACCATTTGATGTTAGCATTTGATATTACCGACATTAACTAGCAAGCCTCTAAAAAGCGATTATGGCTTGCAACCTTTACGTATTGGTAATGTTTGTCCTTGTTACTACTATAGAATGATTTTTTGTAAAAATGTGTAAATCTACACATTTCTGTTTAATGAGAATTATATGAATCATATAAACTATATAGACTATACTATTCTGATATAATATAAACCTGCTATATTTTTGTTGAACTTGTGTAATTTATATAAGTTCAAATATGGTTCTATGAAATTTTATTTATTGTATTTAACAGTAATTTCTTGTTTAGGATCAATTTTTTTTTTGTTTGTTTAGGTAAGTTTATCCACAAAAAAAGTTAAAATGTAGTGATTTAGTCAATAATATGAAATAACTAACAAAAAAGATCCTAACAAAACTGTAATATCCTTTGATACTGTATGTAATATAGTATGTTATATAGTATAATATAGTTATATAATGTATGCTTTCCTTTATGCGGTACTTGAATTTACTGTGATGAAGTATTGTTAAATGTTTCTTTTGTGAACATTGTGCGGGAAGATTCCCAAAAACGTAGTTTGTGTTTCTTGATTTACTATAATATTACTTTAACATTATGATAAGCTCTAAAACATGAGGGGACTTTTATAAAGAGTGTTTAGTCCCCCCCTCCCCTTCACAAACACACGCCACAGGTTGCCTCCCTCTTGTCTGTCACGTCTGCATCGATCCATCATTCGGGATTTGCCAGCTCTTTCCACAGCAGCCATGTTGGACTCAGTGTTGTGTTTGAGCTGATGGAGCCAGGCAGGGAGAACCTTCTGAAGTCTTAACATATCAGCATCTTGCTAAGTCACTTACTCTCTCTCTTTTATACACACACAGACACACACACAATACCTACAATACTTGTTTCACGCAAAGCTCTTGTCAGTGTTCTAGTCACCTTCAAGGAAAACGAAAGAAAGAAAGAAAGAAAATGGTTAGTGTGTAAGCATATTGTGCATAAATGTGTGTGTGTGTGTGTGTGTGTGTGTGTGTGTGTGTGTGTGTGTGTGTGTGTGTGTGTGTGCTCCAGGGCTTTCCCCCTGAAAAGCTGGCCAAAGCACATCCATCTTCTCTCGTCTTCTGATTGTTCTCTCTCTTTCTCTCTTTTTTCCTCTCCTCCATAGTGACTCCCCTCTTCCCTCCCTCTCCCTGTCCCAACGACATCCATTGTAGTGCTTTTTTATTTGGTAGAGTAGGCAGGGGAAGCCACACCATTGGCCGGTGCTCTCGGCCCCGGCTTGATTGACGCCGGGACTGCAGCCAGCTGCCACCCAGGACACACAACCATAAATCATCAGCACCAACTTCCTGTAAAGCTACGGCTGCCTGCAGGGGACAGAGAAAAAACCCTTTGTGATTTTTTTTTACTCGGGGGGTGAAGGTTTAGGAAGGTTTCTGATGGTTTGCCAGCTTGCTCCAGACACTCAGACACTCAGTCCTATTAGAGATGAGCCAAGAACCGAGGGTGTGAGAGAGAACAGGAGAATGAGGACTTGCTGAAAAGAAATGGAAACTGAATCTTTTTTTTATTTTATTTTTTTTATTAAATAAGCATTTACACTTCAGATGACACGTTGCAATAGTGTTCTTTAATTAAGGCATAATTAATTAATTAATTAATTAGTAAAGAAGTAATCAAGATATAACTTAGCTGTTCAAAAACTCCTAATTAATATTTAAAAAAACACTTTAAACAGTGTAATGATTATAACTAATATTTAATTATAGGAGAATATCCAGACAAAACTGTAGTAAATATTAACAATTCTAAACCAGTGTGCTATAAAAACAATAATTTGATGTGTTGTAAATCATTATTTGTCAATACTTTATTGTTGCTTATTAGACTAAGTGCTAAGCTCACTCCTGTTCTCAACATACAGTAGTAGTAAGTAGCCTGTGGTACTGTACTGTAATAGTTAACTTACTAAACAAAGACACATTTACTATTCTTGCTCTTAATTACTTTTAGGATTCAACCCTTAAGAACTTGAGTAGGTTATGTACTGTATATATATACCATACAACATTACAGTTTTGTTAGGATTTTTGTCAGTTATTATTTCATATTATTCACTAAATCACTCAAAGGTAACTTTTTTGAACAGAAACTTACCTAAATAAAAATAAATATTTTCCTAAGCAAATTTGTCTATGTTACGGGGGAAAAAAAGAAAGAAAAAATACACTGTTAAATTCAATAAATAACATTTCATAGAAATTCATCAATTATTTAAACTTGTGTACATTATGTAAGTTCAAGAAAAATATGGCAGGTTTGTATATAAAAAAAATTCTCATTAAATAAAAATGTGTAGATTTACAAACTTTAATCTTTGTATAGTAGTAACATATGTTTTAACATATGTACAACTGTTTTATTGTTTGTTATTTTTTTATTCATCTGAATATTAATTGGTTGGCACTTTTATATAATATTATCTAACATACAGTAGTTAATTTACAATTAAATTGCTGTTGTTGGTGGTGTTAGTTAGGATATTGCACCAAATCTTTAAAAATAAATAAATAAATAAATAAATAAATAAATAAAAAACATAAATAAAGTATCTCGATGAACTGAACCTTAATAACAGTAGAATCTTTACAATTGGTTTAAGAAAAAGTACAGGAACTGAATTGACTCGAATCATGAGGTGTCCACAGAGCATCAAATCTGTTAGGATGTGAATTTTTTTTAAAATTATTATTATATCAAGTATTTTTACCAGTGAAGTTCTGAAAAGTGCTCGCACAAGTATTTTGTTTTTCAGGCCAATATAACTCATTAAAATGTTTTACTACATGTGGACCAGTACTGAAAAGTATTTTTTTTTTCCAACATGATACTTGTTGTGCTTGGCTCAGTTTCACTAAAAACCTTGAAAGAAAGAAAGCAAGCAAGAAGAAGAAAGTAATATATATTAGAGATATCCTTGAGAGATCCTTGTTTGGAGCATTTGAACTATATAGTCAAAATCTGAGGAGGATCTTTTATGACTTTATTTACATAAATACAAATACAAATAAATAATGAGTATTCAATATTTGATAGATGGATTAACTTTTGACCCCTATAATTGATAAGTGCACTTCTGTCTGTCACTGTAGGAGAGTCCATCCCTCTGTTTTTACACCTCTTCTGTCTCTCTCCTTCATTCTCCCTCTAGTTCTCTTTCTCTCTCTCTCTCTATAGCTCTTTCCAGGACTGTGTTTTTCTTTTTCAGCCACCGTGTCGGCCACAGAGTCACGAGCCTGTTTTCTTTCTCAGCTCCGATCTGAAAGAGAGAAACGTACGATGGCAGGAGGGAAAGAGAGAGATGTATTTAAGAGACGGAGAGAATGTGGGAGACTCGACCCAAGAGAGCTTTGGACATGAAATCTTTGACACCTCTGTAAATCTGGACGTCCCGTCTGAAACCTTGTGTGTGTGTGTGTGTGTGTGTGTGTGTGTGTGTGTGTGTGTGTGTGTGTGTGTCAGGAGTGTCAGCCATCCGCGAGAGGAAAACATTCCTGTGTGGTTCTCACACAAATCTGGAGGTTTGCTCTAAAAACAAGTCTTTTTCCTCACTGCTGTATTTCTCCTTCTCTCTCTCTCTCTCTCTCTCTGTTTCTCTCTCCACTTTGTGTCTCCTTCTTAAGGAAAGTATGAAGTTTTTCATTACACCCGTTTCGGACTCAGTGATAAATTGGGTATTGAGTTGTTAGACCACTGTCTTCATCTCTCTCTCTCTCCCTCCCTCTTGCTCTTCCTTTCTCATGGTACACTGCTTTTGTGAGAAAGTTTCAGATCTTGCTTGACAAAAATGTCTTTGCATAATATTTTCCAAATACAGAACAAAATTACACAATTACTTATGTATTCATCTGAGCACTTTTTGTGAATTTGAAGGCAGTTTCGAAGATGAAAAAAAGGCTAACAACACAGTATATCTAATACCATCATGCTAACATGCTAAAAACAACAACAACAACATTAATAAAACAAACAACTGTTGTTTATACTGTATGTTTTTTCATTGGTCATACAAGCAATTTCTGAGGTCATTTTAGCTAGCTAGTTAGCAACCACACTTAGTTTTGTTTACTGCTAAGAAACAACTTTCCCTATACTGCTTACTCCTAGTACTACAGGTTAGCATAGCTGTCATGTAACAAACAATTTTTTTCCCAACAGGTGCAAGAATAAACTCTATAAGCAATAACCTGAGGTAAAAAATGTACAACGTGTACTCTCCTTATCTCTGAAGAGAATAAACAGCCCTTCAGTAAAGTCAGTATGACAGACTTACATTCAGGTGTCTGCTAATTTTCCCCTGAACTGCCAGAGAACACCTTTAAAATTACAATTTACCTCATGAATAACAAAATACACACAAAACAAACTAAACAGACACAATTACTATGTATTAATTTAAGCATTTTAGTGGATTTTAAGGCAGTTACAAAGATAAAAAAAAAAGCTAATAGCGCAATATGTCTAGGTACTGTCATGCTAACATGCTAAACAACAACAGCAACATTAATGAACAGAAAACATGGGTTACTGCATACTGAAGTTAAATAAAACATTGGTTAAATTACTTGTCGTAAAAGCAATTTCTGAGGTAATTTTAGCTGCCTGGATAGCAACCACACTTAGTTTTGTTTACTGCTAAGAAACTACATTCTACACTGCTTACTCCTAGCGCTACAGATTAGCATAGCTGTCATCTAACAACAGGACTTTGAAAAATACATCACCAGGTGCAAAAATAAACTCTATAAGCAATCATCTGAGGTATTTTTTTTATCTGCTTATCTCTGAAGAGAATAAACAAACAAAGCCAGTAAATAAGACTTAGCTCCAGATGTCTTCTTTTCCCCCTAAACTGCCAGAAAACATCTTTAAAAATACGTATACAGTGGTACCCCGGCATACAAAATAAATCCTTTCTGGAGGTGAGATTTCGTTTGACAAAATGTAGTTTCCCTTAGGAAATAATGTAAATGCAGATCATTCGTTCCAGGCAATATTACCAATTTCTAAAACACTGTATTATTTTTTCATATGCAGTAAAAACAATCAAAAAATTTAGAAAAAAAAACATAAATTAAGCAAAATCTGAAATAAATAGACATTTAACATTAATTTATAAACCTTAATTTATGATTCCTTTTGGCACTGACTACTTTAAAAACCAAACTGAAATTGGCTCTCTTTTCTTCTTGCTATCATCCTTGCTAACATTCTTGGGACCCATGCTGCTATGTCTTCACTACATCTTACACAAAATGCAAAAAAAAAAAAAAAAACACACACACACACAAAAATAACTAAACTCACAAATATTGTCTGTGTACTAGGATACTGACATCATTGGCTATACACGGTATAAAACTAACATGTTTCATGACCTTGTTCTTGTTCTTTGAATTGTGCCGATGGTTGAACGGTTAAGTTAAAAGAACGAGCGATGTCTGCTCTATTCTCTCAATTATTTCACTTTTGTCTCCATTGGTATTGTTTGGTGCTTCTTAGCAGCACCAGCTTCATCGCCAGACATCCTGGGATGCATGCTGCACGCACATGACCGTGTACGCTGGACATTTAATCTAACTTCTGCAATTGAACACACGCTACGGCACGTTCGTATCTTTGAAAGTTCGTAGCTCGAATGTTCATATGTTGGAGACTTACTGTACTGTAAGAGATAAATTCACAAAGCACGTCCATTTGTTTAGGAACTGTGCCACGCCTCTCTTTAGTACCCTGAACACACTGGCCAAATTAACCAGATTTTTCACCCAAATGGAAGTGTGTGTGCTGTCACAAGGCCGTCGCCCCAGACGATGTGCCATCCAATAAGTCAAGAGTAGCTCAGCCGGGCCTGCAAATAGGCCTGTCACTCTGCCTGTCGGCACGGTAACGGATGGGCCGTTGTTAACAGTGGGGGTGATGCTGGGGCAGGAGGGTCCAGTCTGATCAGGTGCATCACACACACACACACAAACACACACACACACACTATCCCATTCCCACCAAATCTCCTTTCAGCCAACTCAGACTCAGATAAATCCCTCTTTGAGATCTTGCATGTGTGTGTGTGTGTGTGTGTGTGTGTGTGTGTGTGTGTGTGTGTGTGTGTGTGTGAGGGAGACAGAAAGCATTGGCCCTGTGGCATTGTAAGTAAGTGAACTCCATTTAAATAAGAGATAAGGCATTAGGGCTATTTACACTGAGTCACTCGCTTTATCCATCACACACACACTCACACACACGCACGTGGCGGCATGGCACGTTTATTGATAGCCTCTACCTTCTGTAAGGCTACAATGGGCTTTTATACCTGACAGTTCCATCCATTTCCGAGTGTGTGTCTGTGCACGTGTGTGTGTGTGTATGTGTGTGAGAGTGATATTAGATGTGAGCGAGGAGATGATGCATTCTGTTGTCAGGGAAACAATCAGAGAGGCTGGTCGTTACGGCGGCGGGATCACCATGGATGCCTAGCCGGTAAATAAGCCCGTGATAGGGCGCGCAGTCGTCACGGAGACAAATGTAGGTCTTTTAATTAGGCTAATAAAAAGGAGGATAGGGGCGAGTGCACTGAGTAGCTGTCACTTTCTGGGTATACATCTCTCTCTCTCTCTCTCTCTCTCTCTCTCTCTCTCTCTCTCACTCACACTCTCTCATACACATTCACACACACACACACACACACACACACACACACACACACACATGCTTACTAAGTGCTTGTCACTCATAAGAGATACATCAAGGTACTGTTCTCTCAGTTCAGTGTGCCTGCATACCAAAGAGCACACACACACACACACACACACACACACACACACACACACACAGACACACACACACACACACATATGCAGGACGGGTTATCTCCAACTCTACTTAAAACCAAAATTGCTGGTCACGGCATGAAGCCACACACACACGCCGCATGAGTTATATCAAACCAGCCTAAATTAGCTGACCTTGAGTCTGTGTGTGTGTGTGTGTGTGTGTGTGTGTGTGTGTGTGTGTGTGTGTGTGTGTGTGTGTGTGTGGTTGTGAGTGTGTGTGCTTTTACAGTAACTCTAGTCATAACCACTTTGGGCAGTGCTGGTGGTTTTCAGTCTCTTTTATGATGAATTCCCAAGATGTTACAAAGAAAACAGAAACTTCCCAGAAGTGTTCTGGTGTCAAAAGAGGAGATCACATCCAGACCAGTCACCGCTGCACCTCTGTAAACACCTGGAGGTAGTAATGATGCCTTAATCATCAGGAAACATCTGACAAGCTTAGATCAGACAACATCATCATGGATGGTTGTGTGGCTTTCCTACATTCTCAGGGTTTTAAGATCAAAATATTATTTTAGCTCAGGGGTCCTGGCTGTGTTCCCAATCGCTCCTCTTGAGCCCCAGGAGCATTTTCCCACCCTGCTGAGCACCCCCATCCCCCCTCCACATCATCACCACCTACCCCCTACCTCTCGAACGTACTCCGGTCGGACGGAGAAGTAAACAAGTGTTTGCGCGCTGCTGCGGTGCTGCTGCATCCTGATAACAGTGGCAGGCTTTAAGGGGGCCGACATGCGTGCATTTCTGTGCGTTTGATGTGTTTCTTATCGCGTCGAGTTTTCACACGCTCCACCAGGACTTTCAGGCGGAGATCAAATTCCGCTAATTAAGCCGCATTTGGAAAGTTTTGCAAACAGAAACGTACACAGAGTGTAATGCACTTCTCTCGCCTTTTATCGACAAATAGCGTGTCTGATTTTTCTTCTTTTCTTTATGTATGTATGCATGCATGTGTGTTTGTGTTTATGCAGCATTCAGTTGGTATTGCAATTTCTACCATACGATGTTCAGATTTCCTCTCATGCATACATTCAAATTTGTTCAAATTCCATAAGAAAATGTTCTTTGAATTTGTGTCTAATTTATTATTATTATTATTATTATTATTATTATTATTCAAAACACATGGCCTGTGAAAATTCCGTCGTCTCTTCAGTAAGACAGAAAGAAAAAAAAAACAACAGACAGAGACAGAAAGGCAGATTCTCTCACGCTACCTCAAGGTCAAAGTGAGGTCATCTGTAGGTCATGAACTCTGTTCGCAGTATGAGTCCATTCCACTCGTATAATCAGCCGGCGTATGAAGAGATGAGCAGATGGAGAGAGAATTTACACATTGAAGAGAGCACGCCGTCACCTTCCTCTCTCCGCCGGTGGAATCCTCCAGCATTACTTCCAGTTTAACCTTTGAACTTTCACCCAACAAGAAAAATAAAAAAAGGTGGTTCCTGTCTTGTCTTGTCTCGACTTGTCATGAAGATGAGACAGGGTCATTCCTAGGTCATGCCACCGTAAATGCAGTGAATTGATATTTTATTGGCTAGTTATTATTATTATTTTTATTATTTTTATTATAATTAACTCCACCCTTTAAAAAAAGTCGGACACAGATGGTCTCGGCTTCTCCCTCCTCTTTTCCTTCCCTCGCTCAGCTGTCGTTTGTTCATAAAGACACAGAGAGATAAATCCAAAGGAGAGGAGTGTGGACGGAGACAGAGAGTCAGCGTGCTGCTGAGGGAGGGACAGACTTCATTAACCCGTGAACATGAGGATGAGTTGGACGCTGGATTTTTCCTTGACAGGTCCATATATCCCGCTTCCACACAACCACACACACTCACACACACTCACACATACACACTCACACTTAGGCAGCCTATTGTCTGTTTTAGTGCAGCTAAAAGTCATTGTGTTAGGGTCGCAATGTTGTTAAAGATCCTGTGTGTGTGTGTGTGTGTGTGTGTGTGTGTGTGTGTGTGTGTGTGTGTGTGAATTTATGATTGAGGAGGAAATGCGGAAAAAAAAATAAATAAAAACAATAAAATGTGCACACTGATCCCCAAATGCGGTTCAGCTAGAACAATTTGTGCTGTCCTAATCCACGGTTAGACTGCGGCCTGGTTTTGCTGACAAAAAAAGTCACACATTGTAAAAGAATTCTTTGGTCATCAGTAGGGTTGCTGGTCGTATTATTCATGACAATATGTGCTCTCAAACCGCCAGTTTAGTGACACCGAGACCAAAGACGACCAACAGTGCGTATTCCAGGGTCTGCTGTAGGCCTTAAAAATGCACGTGATGGAAACGGTGTCTTGTGGAAATGATACTGCACAAAGTTTATTTAAAGGAAGGTGCTGCATCCAAAGAGCTATTACCTACATGAAAGCTTGATGAGGTCATCACGAGTGGCAGAGTGTGGAATCTAGGGGATGTCTTGTAAGCAAAGTTTCCTAAAATTTCATACTTACCCCAATATATGGAAATTTTTGGGAAACGATGAGTCAGAAATTTTTGTGTGAAAATATCAGTGTGAGTCCTGCTGCGAAGTTAAGTAACCTATTGAACTAAAGCATGTTAATATAAGGGACAATCTGTGACTTTTGATGAAATTTCTCATGAGTGGTGGCGCAAAATTGTTCCGGTGACGAGCCACAGTAAAGCATTTGCAGGCGTTTTGAAGAAGGCCGCACGTTCATGAATGACGATCCCGGCCGAAGAGGTACAGAGCCCACTGCAGTCGTTCCCGTGAACATTTAGAGAGTGGAACACCTCATCCTTGAAAATCCGTCTGTGGGAACTATACACACAAACACAAACACAAAAAAAAAAACTCATACAAAAAATAATTTCTATTTATAGGTATTTCTGCAAATTTTGCAGCACTAATACAGTAGATTGGATGTGCCACCATTAGGTGAACTGTGAACTCTAGGGTTCTAGGGTTTTCCACTTTCTGCACTTCATGACCAGTAACATGGTTGATTTAACTTGACGTGTCACTTCCTCTTGCAAGTTTTGTGATGCCAGGGAAAGGATTGTTATAATCAGCCAAGGTTAATCTTTCAGGAATAAATGTATTTGGTCCATTTGGTGAAGTGCGAATTGGTTGCAGTCCAGACCATCAATCCTGGGTCCTCTGGAATTTGGCAGTTTGGGACTCATTTCAGTTAGCTACCCAGTTTCTACACTTTATGATGAGTTCTGTGGTTGGTTCAAGTTCTTGTTTCAAGCCATGTAATGGTGTTGAAATGGTCGTTCTGTCCAGCAAATGTTATGGTGAAAACAAAATACTTATGCAAGAGTGGATTCTGGTTTGCTGGTATTCCTGCAAATGTTCTTGCACTACATGTGTTGGTCCAGACCATTTGTCCCTGCTCTTCTTGAAAATGGTTGTCTTGTGTACAAGTGTTGTAATGGTGGGAAAAGGGTTGCGTTATCCAGTAGAGATTACGATAAGAAAGGTACTTATTAGAGAACAGCTGCTTATTTGTAGATACCGTACATCCAAAAAGAGTTCTTCTTCTGTATAGTTTTGGTGCAGAAAAATAATATTGGGCAGGACCTTCTGTTGCTTTCAAACGAGGATCAGTTTTCATGATATGGATTCCTGAAGGTGTTGGAAACTTGATATTGAATGGTGATTTAAATCACTGTAGCAATTCAATTCAATTCAGTTTTGTTTATATAGCTCTAATGGTCATTGTCGCAATAAAGAAATATGGAAATAAGTTTGAAAAGTGAGAGGAAATATGTATAATTCAGAATGATCAGGTTGTCCCTGATGAGCAAGCCGAGGTCGACGGTGGCAAGGAAAAACTCCCTGAGACTTCCTGCAATAGGAAGAAACCTTGAGAGAAACCCTGAGGGAGTCCCATCCTCAGTTGGGTGATAACGGATAGCAGGAATTGATCTGCAGTCGTACTCTGTGTTAGAAGTTGGTTAGAACTGGAAGTTCAGTATAACAGTGGAAAGTGGACTTCATTTGAACTTAAACACGTCTCAAGCTGCCTGCATCAGCCAAGTCCAAGACCATCTTCATGGTCATAAAGTGGAACCGTCTCCAATAACCCCACGCATCCAAGCC
>JAAGKR010001610.1:62433-69933 GCA_011419295.1 Clarias macrocephalus
TCCACCGGTGCGTCGCTTCGGCAACGAAGACGGAGGAACGAGAGACTACAAAACGCGCTTGCTGTCTCCGCTGGATGTGCTAATGTCTTAGTCAGAACAGGGACGCGCTCATGTACACGGCTAATTAATCTAACGAGGGAGGAAGAACGATGTGGTGTCATGCCAGTAGTGATTAATTCTCTCTCTCTCTCTCTCTCTCTCTCTCTCTTTCTCATACACACACATTTGTACACATATCCTTGTTTAATCTTTTCGTCTCACAAGGGTAAACGTAGAGAAAATGTCCTTTCTGTTTTGTTCTTGTATAATTTATTGTGCGAGAAATTGTGTCATAACTTATAACGTTAATTGAGGCCTTCATCCATTCATCTTGTGCACAGTACACACCCGAGTCTGTCCCAAGAGCACTGGACACACACATGGCACCAAACAGGTTCACAATAGTTTCCACACAATATGACTAAACAGCTGCGTCTCACTTGTTAGTAAAACTTGTCAAAAAATGCTTCAAAATTACGAAGGGAAGCGCATGGAGCGATCATGCATAGTGTCCACTGTACAAGCCTCTGGAGACGGGGTTATGATCTGCGGTTGCTTCAGTCGCTCAGGTCGAGACTCGGCAACGTTATGTGGCAATAAAATGAGGTCAGCTGACCACCTGAATGTACTGAATCACCAGCACATCACATCTATGGAATATTCTTCCCTGATGGCACAGACATGTTCCAGGACCCAGAGTGTTTTGAAAGAGTGTTTCGTTGAGAACGAGGAATCATTTTCACACATCAACTGGCCAAAACATTGTTATGTAATCATACATAATGGTGGTTGAATAAAGATATAAATGTTTGTCACAAAGTGATTATTATATAATAAATATAAGAATATCAGGTTTCTTTCTAAACATATTTACTCATTTCCAAATTACCTTAATGTCTTTTTGTAAGGAAAATGATTATCTGGGGATGTCATGAGACAATTAAAAAATTTTAATTAATGAGAAAAATATCAAAATCAGAAATCAACTTATCTTAAAGTGAAATCTATTATTAGGTATATTTCTGTAAACCAAATTTAATACTAGGCAGATTTGCTGAAATTCAGGACATTTTTACTTGCTTATGTTTTTTTGTTTTTTTTAAAGTGAGTCAGTGAGGTTTTTTTAATGTTTTTTTTATCTTTTTTTGTTTGTTTGTTTGTTTATTTAGTTTTCTTTTTCCTATACTTTTAAAGTTATAATTTTTACCATATACTTTAAAATTTATGGTTGTTTGTCCAAAACTGTAAACATGCAACAGTTTTAATTCAAATGATAAAATTCCCTAAATAAAGTAAGCATAACTTTTTTTTTCTTTGATCACAATATATATATAACAATATTATGTGAAATTATCCACCCTGTAAAAGTATTCATAGTTACATTCTTTTTTTTATTATAACTTTTTTCAGGCAAGTATAATTTACGTAAAACTGTTTTTTAGTAATTTTTTTTCTGTTTTTAACAGAATTTAGTGACATAATAGTTTCAAGTACAGTACAAAGGTTTCAGACATTCATACACTCAATCAAAACATAAGCTAGTGGTCTGGAAAAACCCACTGGATATCCCTGTGACTGAATTCTGGGAAAGAGCCAATAATAGCAAAAATACTAACATAGGTTTTTAAGATAATTTTTTTTTCTACTTAGAACATTCTGTACCTTGGCACCTCGGCTTTAAATGTATTTCACCAGAATGATGTTGAATGTTTTTATTAGCTGTCTGACTTTTCTACACAGATCATGTTGGCCAAATATGGCTGTAAATAATGGCTAGTCTGTTTAAAGAAAGTGTTGTAATTGTTAGCTAGCTAGGTGTACTTGTGCAACACAGTGAATGTCACGCTTTGATCAAGTCGTTAGTTATGAGCCAGAGAAAAACAGAACAGACAAAACACAATGGAGTCAGTAGGAAAAATGAGCTGTGATGTACAGTATATATACTGTCATGTCCACCTAAAGTTAGCAAAAATATCATACAGTCCAAATTTGATTCATTATGTTTTCCAGAATATTCCGATCAAAACTAAAAGTATGATCAGATTCTAAAGTTGCTTTAAGTTAATAACAGTAAACGTATTTATATAAATATCTAACCTTTCTCACATTTACTCACATGGAAATATACATACACACATGCGGAGTCCTGATTGGCTGCATAAATAATAAAACAGGGTTCTCTCTTGTTCTTGTTCGCTCGGTTTCTCTACTCTCTGCTCCCATACACACACGCGCACACACACACGTACACACACACACACACACACACACAGGGAGAGAGAGGACTCGAGCCCTCAGGCCAGACAAAGTAATGGGATTCTGAGTGTTATTTTTGCTGAATAAAATAAATCCCGCTAATTAGCATGTTAAGGTGATTGATGGGTTAGCCGAGCTCCGTGCATGTGTGTGTGTGTGCACCAGATGTAGGAACCTCTCCAAGGAGAACAGAAAAAGAAATGAAAGCACATTTAACCAGGAAAAGAAAGAAAAGAAGTTGAGGACTACCGAGGAAATGCACAGAGAAAATAAACTACACCGGATGAGTGTATATTATTTTTTTGTTTGAGGTTTTTGTCATATTATTGATGTCATTTCCCCTGTTTTTTGGCGTCCCAGAATTGCAAAATTATAAGGAAAGTAAACGGTAAATGAAGTTGCAAATAAGTAAAAACGAACCAATATAGAGTTTTGTGTTCAAATTTTTGTTTTTCTTAGACTATATTTTTATGAAATAATAATAATAATAATAATAATAATAATAATAATAATAATAAAATTAACAACATGCTAGAAACTTAGTTTCTTAAGTTTCCTAAGTGCTATGTAAATTTGCTATATTAAAATCAACGAGTTTCAAACATTAGAATTTCTGTCGATTTCTGGAATTCATTTGAGCATGTATACAGGTGAAACTTATCTTACTAGTGATACTAATTACAGTTAGTTTTGAGAAGTTACTTTAAACATTAATTCATAAACCATTCAATGAAAATCCTTGTAATTTCTTATAATTTGTACCTTTTTTCATGACAACATATATAATAAAAAGTTGTTTAAATTGGATTTCTAACAAACTAACTTGTATAAAAATCAAGTCAGAGAATTAGTTAGCAGGATTCCTTTGCATACTCAAGAAAATTACAGTAGCGTCTTCTGAAGAAATATTTCGAAATACATTTGTGGCATTTTGCAGTTAAATGTTTTGGTCCTCCAGACACACAAACTTACATACTTGAGAATGTGAGCAGGAAAGGTAGGATGATAAAAGATTATACAAAGAATAGGAATCTGATACAGAGACCTGATATTCAACTTCTTATTTAGTGTGTGTGTGTGTGTGTGTGTGTGTGTGTGTGTGTGTGGGTGTGTGTGTGTGTGTGTGTGCTGCCACTCAAGTCAAACTCTGTTCTACACACACACACACACACACGGGTCTCGGGTTCCTCTGCTAGCTTTGTGTTAGACGCGTTAATTCGCATTTAAACAGCACGTATCCTCTTTCTCTTCCTCTCCGGCCAGATCACATGTTTCTTATCACTCTCTGCTTAAATCTCTCCCTTTCTTTTCTCAAAATCTTTTCCTCCAATCTTTTATTCTTGCATATTTCTCCCCTCTTTTATTTACATACATGAGAAATAGCACAGGACTGAGGTTTTTAGAAAGTTAAGCTGAGAGAGAAACAGAAAGGTATCTGTCACTCTATTCCTATCTGTCTGTCTGCCTGTCTGTCTGCCTGTCCTTCCATTCGTCTAAGTTTATCTGTCTGTCTGTCTCTTTGTCTGTCTACCTGTCCATCCTGCTATTTATCCATCTGTCATTTAATCTATCTATCTGAAAAAAAAAGACTGAAAGAAACAAGAGACAGAAGTAGAGAGAATCAAGAGTAATAAAGAAGTGAATAGAAAAGATGAAAGAACAGAAGAGGTGAAAGGTCAAGTGCATTCCATCACCACTACTTGACTTGCAACAATGGAGCTTGGTCGCCATGGGCACACACTGCCATGCGCTTAGTCACTTTCACACTCACACACACACATTTTTGACGTTGTTGGTTTTTTTTTTTTTTTTCTTTCTCCAGCATGATCCTGAACAAGCAACTTTAACCAACAACAATCGAGAGAAGAAATCGTTTCATGTTTTTTTTTTTAAGCTCAGGAAGGAGAGCTTTATTAATAAAGGCAGGATTTATTAATATGCAAATTGCAAATGGCTGCACTTTCTTGTTTCATCCAGATCAGTCATGTGTGAGATATTAATCTTATAAAAACTACAAAAATTTTGAGCTAGTTTGAACACATATTAAACATATTTACTCATTTCCAAATTACCTTAATGTCTTTTTGTAAGGAAAATGATTATCTGGGGATGTCATGAGACAATTAAAAAATTTTAATAAATGAGAAAAATATCAAAATCAGAAATCAACTTATCTTAAAGTGAAATCTATTATTAGGTATATTTCTGTAAACCAAATTTAATACTAGGCAGATTTGCTGAAATTCATATTAATCTTATAAAAACTACAAAAATTTTGAGCTAGTTTGAACACTCTCCTTAATCAGTTTAGTTTGAATGCAGATGCAGTACGAGTATTTTTGATGGCCACTGAAACATCACTGTCCATGGAGAGCACTCGCTCTCACACACTCTGTTTAAGAACTTTTCGACAGTATGATGAGTAATCCGCTTAAGAGTCCACCTTATCACACAGCTGACATAAGATGATGAGCCGGCAGATTTCCCCTCTCTCTCTCTCTCTCTCTCTCTCTCTCTCTCTCTCTTCGCTCTTTCTCTCTCTCTCTGTCTCGGCCCTTGGCTGCAGACATCATTCCTCTTCTCTTGTCTTTGTCTCTGTCCAAAGAGCATCTTCTCATTTACACTGATGACTTCTTGCCACTGAAAGAGAAGAGCTACAGATGGGCCGATGGAACATAGCCAACCCCTTAACACACACACACACACACACACACACACACACACACACACACACACACACACACACACACACACACAGATGCATCACAAACACACACATACTGAGGGACCTAACACACTTAAAGCCCTCACAAATCCAGTTCCCCTGACAGTGGTTAGGTCAGCCTAGATAAAGAGGATCCATTAAGAGAGAGAGCGAGAGCGAGATGAGTGCATCAGTGTGACCATAACTCTCCATCAGAAAGTTTTGTTGTCGCAGGATAAGTGTTTGTATCAAATGGGCTTTAATTAATGCCGGTCGTTAGCGATCTCATTTGCATAGAAGGCCCATTTGGAGTGAGTCAGTCTCTGGGGTGCTGTCTTTCATTCTCTCTCATTCTCTCTCCCTCTCTCCATCACTCGCTCCCTCAGATTCTATCCATCACTCTCCTACGCTCGCACTTATTTCTCCCAACCACCCCTGGTCTTTTGTCTGCTTCTTTTCATCCCTCATTTCTGCTTTCCGAAACACAGATCTACTCCCAACTCTATCTATCCATCTATCTATTCCTCTCTATCAGTCTGCCTCTCTACTTATGACTTTTCTATCTGCTGTCATGACTCATGTCTTATGTCTGGCCTATCTATCTATCTGTCTGTCTGTCTGTTTGTCTGTATATCTGTCTGTCTGTCTACTTATGTCTTTTCTATGTCTGTCTGTCTAATCTATCTTTCTATTTAGCTGTCTTTGCCACCTGTCTAATATACCTGTATATTAATCTTTCTACTGTATTCATCTAACTCAGTATATTCTATCTATCTCTATCTATCTGTTTATCTGATTCCTCTTTCATGTGTGTGTGTGTGTGTGCTTATAGGTTAATTAATACAGTGTCTGTTCAGTGTAATGATGTAACCCAAGAGCCGGCTGGCTGATGATTTAAATTTTAGAATCAGGCAGATTGCATCTTCATCATCATCGACATCATCATCATCATCATCATCATCATGTCAGTTAAAATGTGCTTAAGTGTGTACTTACAGCAACACTCCACACATCAGTCACTCAGTGTGGCTTTTCTCTACATCCTGTACAGTAAGAGCAGAGTGAGCATTTAATACACAGCAGGTCACATGATGAGACCACTATAACCTGATTTAT
This sequence comes from Clarias macrocephalus, assembly GCA_011419295.1. Taxonomy (NCBI): domain Eukaryota; kingdom Metazoa; phylum Chordata; class Actinopteri; order Siluriformes; family Clariidae; genus Clarias; species Clarias macrocephalus. Next base: position 68,549 of record JAAGKR010001610.1, read on the forward strand.
TTTTATTATTTATCAATGTGCATTTCTCTAGCAGTACAATTATTAGCATCAGTACTGGCTGAGTGTGTCCTTATTGACTGCTAATGCATAAGACAGACGAGACTATATTAAACAATCCAGATCAGCTCTTTAAGCCATTAAGCAGCTGATTATTTACCCTGTGGTACAAACATCAGAGTTTTTTTAATAAGATATGAGGTGTGTAAATAACTGAAAATATGATTATGAAAACATTATTACGTATTATCCAACATTGTGAGTTTTCATATCACAACTGATATAATAGGACACAACTTGAACTTGTGAATACATATTATACATCTGTGACTTTTTATTTGAAAGTTATAAAAAAAAATCTCACTCAATTTTAACAATTTGAATAAACAACGTCGTTGTTTGCAATTTTTTCTGGCATGTGAGTTAATACAAAGCAAAATAATCCAAACAATTTATGGACTTTTCACGCAGTTACAAATTACAGCCACTCAACTGTGACTTTTACCTTGTAATTACGACTTATTTTCTTGCAATTATGACTTTTATCTTGAATGTGTGAATTAATTCTACACAATAGGGACTTTTTTTTTTTGAATTGTTACAAATTGTTTCCAATCAACTGTGACTTTTGTAGCACACAATTGGAACTGTTCATCTCACAATTTTGAGCTCATGTGACTCAAATTTTCTTGCAACTTGTAAGTTAATCGTCAACAAGTTCGCTATTTAATATCTTGCATGAAAGTATTTCCTTGCAAATCCTGTTTTTTTATATTCACTGACTTTTTTTGTCTTTGTGAATTAAAATTTTACAGATATGACTTTTTAATCTTACAATTACTTAATATTACTTGCTTTAAAAAATTATATCGCGCAACATGAACTTGTCTCTCTGGGAGAATGCCTTAGGCGTTGGTGTGGCTGGTTAGACGTAACAGAGAGCCAAATAAGCCAAAGTAAGAGCTCACAATTGTGAGAAAAAATTACAACAGAAATATTTTCTTAATCAGGAAATTCTTACTGAAGATTAATGAATAAATTAAGCTTAGGTGTAAGAGTGTGAGAGTGTGTGTCATGGTGTAGTCCTGGAGTCAGTTTCTGTGTATCATCATCGCTCGTTCTGTTTATGTTTAACGAGGACCTCACACTAACTGGATTGTTAAGATCGATTTTTTTAATGATACTTTTACGAGTCAGAGATTAACACTGACATTACTATTTTCTTTTCTCTTTTTTCCCTTATGCTTGTCCGCTTTGACCTCTCAGCCTTAAAATGAGATCTGAAACACATCTACTGCTAGCAATGGCGAGTAAAGGATCATTTGTCCTTATTTTGAATCTATATGTTTCAGTAATATGTATTTGTTTATGACACGAGCAGGGAAAAA
>JAAGKR010001610.1:74933-85660 GCA_011419295.1 Clarias macrocephalus
TCTTGAGGTGGTATAAATTTACTCACTAATGCAGCTTCAAAATGTACAGTTTGGCAAAGAGTTACAGTACTTTGATTTTTAGCACAAATTCAAGTCTCAAACCTTACAGACTGTGATTTTAGTTACAAATTTCACTCTCAAAACAAGTTAAAATAAAAACATTATACATTTTAAACATTTAAACATTCTTATACTATGATAACTCATAGAAGCGTTGGAAGAGTTTTTACAGTTTTACATTCAGACTCTCAAAATCTTAAACGTTACACATAAAAAATATTTTATTATGTCCTACAATAAGGGCTGAGAAAAGGACATTTATTAATGAGGCTTCAAAATGTGCCATTTGGCGATGAAAAATTTTATGTCAAAATTTTTACTTGTACTTGTAATTTTTACTTGTAAAAAAAAGATCATATATAAACAGTGAAAAAACTTGAACACTATAAAAACTCCTGGTATAAATTTGACGACTAACGAAACCCGACATGCCTAAGCTAGCTGACTAGGTTCAGTGGCTGAGCTGCATTATTGGACGATTTTTTACTCAGGCTTTTTCACCATTTAGTTTTCATTTTTACCACTTTTTCTCGGCACTTTGTTAGCAGTTTGTAGTTTTAGTTCATGTTAGCTTACAAAAACTCTTAGTCGCAGCTTTGCAGAACAGTCCTCTTCCCAATGTCCTGTAACCTGTGTTTAATATCAAGTTACTGATCAATACACTTTAAGATGTAATTGAGACGTAAGGGGTTAAATGTCTTCCACCCTAGTCCAGACTGTGTGTGTGTACTGTACGTGTGTGAGACCAGTAGCCTGCTCTAGAATAGCCCCTCCTGGAACATTAAATCATCACATGTCAGCCAGACCTTAAACCCCCTTATTCCTGCGAGACAGAGAGTGAGAGCAGTGAGAAAGACGGAGAGAAAGCTTGAGATTGTACGCAAAGGAATGCTGAAAGACGGAAAGAAAAAGGACGTAAAGATGAAAGGGGGCGAAGCTGTGGTAACACATTCACATGTCTGGTGTAAGCCAATCACTAAAGAAATATTATACTATGCATAATATACAGTATAAAACATATAATGCTAGACAAAAGATGGACAATGTCATGGACAAGTTAAGGTTCATGTAGCGTTAGTTTGCTGCTATAGGAAATATAATGGATTTAAAACAAATGAATATTCATTATTGTTATTATTATTGATAATAATATCAACAGTCAATAATAATTTTAAAATAATTTTCTCTGCTGACCTGGGAACAGCATTGGGTATTTACTAAAGGACTGAAGGTTGAGAGTTAAATGCCTGAATCTGACTTTAGGTCAGGGATGGAGAAGTTTTTACCTAGAATTCAATAATGACAACCCTGTTCGAGTCGAACGCCGTTTCTGTTGGCTGAGACTCAGCCTCATGGGTTACCCAAAGTTCCCCTGATACACTGTTGGACCCGATTCACACATTCATCTTCTACTGCACAGACATAACACCGAAGGGCATATACGATGTACAATGTATGTGTGTGTGCACTTTGCCAACAGACAGCGTACAAATTCAGAACCTGCTTTTTCTCACTTTAAGCAAATATGAATGTTTTATATCAAAAATATCGAGCGTCCAAGCAAAGATTCCTTTAAAAACAAGATCCAATTGAGAAACTGCCCTTTCCCATGTAGTGAGCATGTTACAGTAGGATGAACAGTCCCCTGCAAAAGCCTCAGAAATGTGATTAAAAGGTGAATATGAGACGACGGATCAGGAGTTCCAGCTTTTATTTTTTCTGTTGCGTGCATCCAGATGTATTAAAGAGCATAAAGCATGGCACAAGTAATCAAAAATATTGGCACACATGACTCAGAGGTGTTTCTTGTTACCTACTGTAAATGTATCCCGTTAGATTGATTGAGTGTTTTTAACAGTTAATAGGTATGAATGTGAACTCTTGGGTTGAGTACTGGGTTTCACCTGTGAAGACCTGTGCATTTGGTGTTAAAAAAGGACAAACTTAAGTAAAAGTAGAAGTCCTCCATTTACACTCACTCACTCACTCATCATCTATACCACTTAATCCTGTATTCAGGGTCATGGGGGCCTGGAGCCTATCCCAGGAGACTTGGGGCACATGGCAGGGTACAACCTGGACAGGGTGCCAATCCATCGCAGGGCACAGACACACACACATATACACTCACTCATTCACACACTACGGGCAATTCGGGGATGCCAATTAGCCTCACCTACATGTCTTTGGACTGTGGGAGGAAACCGGAGTACATGGAGGAAACCTACCAAGCACGGGGAGAACATGCAAACTCCGTGCACACAGAGACGGGAATCGAGCCTGGCCGGGGATCGAACCCGGACCCTGGCGGTGCAAGGCGACAGTGCTAACCACTACACCACCGTGCCGCCCCCTCCATTTACAATTATACTTAAATAAAAGTACAAAATGCTCACCTACTTTAAGTATCAAAAGTACATGGTTTACTTTAGTTATACTGTATAATAACAGTACTATTTTTTATAGTAAAGAAAAATCATTCTCTCTCTCTCTCTCTCTCTCATTCCCGTTTGCGAACATGCTGTTTTCATCACTGTCTGTAACCAGCTCCACTTCTGATTTCAAACACCTGTTACATTATTACGCTGTGTCTCAAAGGAAAGGCAAATCACGCAAGTAGAAGGAAAACTTTCTGCTTTAAAAACTACACACCACAGTGGTTACGTAATGCAACGCCATTCAGAAATCTTGTTCAGTAAAAGCACAGATATTTGCTATACAATGTAGTAGAGTAAAAGTAAAAAGCATCCTCTGATCAAACTACCCAGCGAAAGTACAGATACGTAAAAAAAAAATATTTACTTAAGTACAGAATATGTCACTTTAAATCATATTTACTCAGTTACTGTACCTCCAACTATGGCTGTAAAGAGTGCTTATGAGAATTACCATCACCTCCTTGTTAGCTCGAACTAGCCTGGACATTCTCTGCTTAAATTCTCACCACTCAGGAATTCTCAGGAAAGTGTTTCCTTCGTTTGTTTGTTTTAAGTAAAAAAAAAAATTTTTAAAAAGAACATTTTCGGTAAGGGACAAGCTCAACGTTGTCACAGTGAAGATTTCTAGAAATTATATAGATAATGTATTTACTAGATAGTTTGTCCTTCTAAAAATAATAGTGATTTCAAAGAAAACAATATCCTACTGTTCACTTTATAAAAGATCATTTTAAGCAATATTCTACAGTTGTATTTATTTGTCATGAAAAAACAACATTACTGTGTATTCTGTGTGGCGAAAAACACACTCATCAGACACACACACACCTAAAAACATGAGAAAATTAACCTTTACTCTATTAGAGAAATGTAATGGTTTTAATGCTGGAGGGTCACATAGCCTTCACAGTGTCACAGCAACGACCTTCAACCTCTTGCCCTTTAGGTTAAGGAGTCTTCTGTGTGTGTGTGTGTGTGTGTGTGTGTGTGTGTGTGTGTGTGTGTGTGTGTGTGTGTGTGTGTAATTTAGGATGTTTTCTGACAGAAACATTGTAATTACTCAGGGTCAAAGGGATTAGCATTCACACACACACACACACACACACACACACACACACACACAGGTTTCTGGCTTTGTTGAAATGTGTCTTTCATCCTTCATGGTGTGGACTACAAGATAAGCTGTAAGTAAAATACACACAACCTAAGTGTTTATATGTTTGTATGTAGTGTGCATGCAGGAAGGTGTGTGTGTGTGTGTGTGTGTGTGTGTGTGTGTGTGTGTGTGTGTGTGTCGGAATGGCCTGTTTTGCTTTCTCTCTGCTTGTGAATGCACTGATTCATTGGTACTTTGCAGAGCGGCTGTAGTTAAATATTTGCTTCATGCATAATTAATATTTATGATGAAGCAGGCAAATATTGGCTGTTCACTTGAGTGGCACGCGGAGGTCACATGTACTTTGGGTTTAACATACACACAGAATAATTTAGAATCTTAGGGAAAAGTAATTTTTTGTAATCCAATAAAAAAAGAATAATCTCATATGTTTTAGAATCATTACACATAAAGTGAAATACTTCAAGCCTTTTTTTTTTGTTTGTTTGTTTTAATTTTGATGATTGTGGTATACAGCTCATGAAAGTAAACAAAATAGCGTATCTCAAAATATTAGAATATTTCATTTCAAGTTTTAAATTACTATTAAATATAGTAGTTGAATAGTAACTTACTATTCATACAATATATGTACAGTGTGTCCGTCGGCCTCCTTCAATTCATGCATGGGGAAAACTGACTGTTCATGTCCAGAAGACGATCATCAACTCCCTTTCAGAAGGAGGGTAAGCCACAGAACGTCATCACTGAATGAAAGGGCTGGCTATTTGCAGAGTGCTAGATCAAAGTATATTCATGGAAAGTTCACTGGACAGGAAAAGTGTGGAAGGAAAAGGTGCACACGCAACAGTGTTCATCAACCTTAAGAAGATTGTCAAGCACTGCTGATCCAAGAACTTGGGAGAGCTTCACAAATAGTGGGGTGAGGCTGGAGTCAGTGCATCAAGAGCCACCATCTTCCGGAAATGGCGTACATCTGTTGCATTCCTAGTATCTAGCCACTCCTGAAACAGGAAACAAAATGAAAATCGTCTTACGTGGGATAAAGAGAAAAAGAATTGGGCCGTTGCTCAGTGGTCCAAAGTTCGCTTTTCAGATGAAAATTAATTGTGCATTACATTTGGACATCAAGGTCCCAGAGTCTGAGGAGGAGTGATGAAACGCAGAAATAAGTTACTTGAAATCCAGTATGAAGTTTCAACAATCTGTAATGATTTAAGGTGCTATTTTCATCTGCTGGTGTTGGTCCACTGTGTTTTATCAAGTCCAAAGTCAACACAGCAAACAAACAAGGAGGTTTCATGCGATTCATGCTTCTATCTCCTGACAAGCTTTATGGAATTGAAGATTTCCTCTCATCTTACATGGATGCAGTAGTTTATACCAAGTGGGCCCACCAAAAAAAAGAATTTAGTGCAAAAACTGAAAAATTGATTGATCTTAGGAAATATTGTAATATTTTGCTTTAGTGTCTTTTTGATTGTTGTGAACTGTAAGCCTGTAGTCATTAAAATAAGTTTGGGGGGAAAAAAGCTTGAAATATTTCATTAGATGTGTAATGAATCTAGAATAAATTAGTTAAACCAAGGTGTACATTGGGTCAAAGTATAAACATTATGCCGTGTGGGTCTGTGTGTGTTACATTCCATGCATGTTCCAGAAAGCAAGTCTTTCAAAACCAGTCTCTCTTTCTGTGGCCCTCTCAACTCCTTTGTATCCTATCTTCACCTCTTCCGTCCTGATAAGAGGCTGTAAAAGTGCGAAGAATGTACACACTATAAGAATGCAGACTTGTGTTTGCATGTGTCATACAGCACAACTTCTTTTTTTCCCCCTTTAGATGGGAATGAAGGATGACAAGAAGTAAAAAGAAAAAGAATATTTGGGAATGATTGCTAAAAAGGTGGCACACGGGCTTATGGAGAACTAGTCATGGAGAAAGCAGGTGTATTTGGGCTTTTGTAAAGACCAAAATAGACAACATGTCCTCACAATCACCCGGTCCTCACAAATTGTGTGTTTACAAAAATTTTTTATAAAATAATAATAATAATTTTAATTAGAAAAGTTCCAATATTTTCTTTTGGTTACTGAGGATGGGGTTGGGATTACATATAATTTAGCAGTAATTTGGTAGAATAATTATTATTATCTTCATGGACAGTCCTCGCAAAGTTTGCAAAACTGGAATGTGTGTATAAAGGTTGTACAATTTCCACGAGACTAGTGATCATTCATTACTAGTTCCTGAAGGTGTATCTTTCCAAATGACTAAAAGCAGTGTTGTGGACCACCTCAGTTGTGTGTAATCTTGATATTGGGGTACACACTTTTTGTGTATATAGAGTGTGTATGTCCTAGTTGTTCCAACATTTAGTAAGTTTTTTTTTTCTTTACACCTAAGCAATGTTAAATTCTGAAATCTGACTGGTCAGAAGGTTTACATACTGTAAATTTTAGACAACAGCTCAATTTGTTATTTTTGTAACATAAACAACAGGTTTGTATTAAAGTGCTACGTCTAATGTGTGATTGTAGAATAACAGCTACTTTACAAGGACTTGTACGTCAGATGCTTCAATGTAAGGTTAATTTACTTCTTTAAAATACGTTGTTTAACAAAGACAAATGTATAGTTGCTGATGTCATGTGGTGAACCTTTTTTGTTTGGTTTTGTTTGGTTTTTCATGCTGAGACATTAATACAGAAGATGTACCAAAAGTATCCCAAAGTGGGCACAACTTTTTATTAACTTTATATAACTTTTTATCATTTAAGCTTCACATGTAGGGTAAGTCTTCCTCTTTACAAAGGTACTGCACAATACAAAATGCAAGGCATTTCAAGGTGCTTATTGATTGAAGTAAAGCTTTCCTCCTTGGATGATAAAAATTCACAACAACACAGCTTATAAAAAAAGTAATAATTGCAAATTTCTTTGCTATGAAGACTTTCCTGTGGGGGGGAGGGGGGGGGGACTACCTCCCATTTCAATATCCTGATGCTGGAGACGTCTTCTGTCATTGGTATACAAAAGTCACACCACATTAAAAATTAGGCTAGATTGTATATAGATTATGTAATTATTATTAGTTCCTGTGAATAAATGGCTACTATAGAAACGACTAAATATTATTAATAGCACATTAATTATTAATTTAAATCTGTTTCAACAGATGTTTTAAGGGGTAAAAAAAAATCACAATTTCAAAAAGTCAAAATTCCTACAACAAACAAAGACCTAAGATTTATAAATATTTATTTTCTAAAATGAAAAAGGTACAAAAGGCTTTAATTTTTTAAAAATTACATTCTTATGGTTTGGGTGTTAGTTAGGAATCCAACCCAGGCCCTGCACATGGCAGGCAAGAAACTTACAGTACCACTGAGCCACCAATGCTAATGTCAAACTACATTAAAAAATTAGGCTAAATTAGTAAGATATTTTATATATTGTGTAAATATTGTTCATTCCTATGAATAAGTGGTTACTGTAGAAATGACAGAATATTAGAAATAGCACATTTATTATTCATTAAAATTTCTGCTATTAGTTTTACTGTCAGAGCTGCTGATCCAATCAGAAGATGTCTGCCAACATAGATTACACCAACATAGTGTGTGTGTGTGTGTGTGTGTGTGTGTGTGTGTGTGTGTGTGTGTGTGTGTGTGTGTGTGTGGTGTTTGTGCTTTACGCTTACCTGACCAAAGAGAAAGGAGAGGAGAGAGACATGAAAAACGAGAGCACAGGCTGGAAGGACAGTAAGAAAGACAAGCAAGATAACATCTGATTGTGTGCGTGTGAAAGATAGAGTTTCTCATAGGTGTTGTGTTTTTATTGTGTGCGTGATTTTGTGTAGTGTGTGTGTGTGTGTGTAATTTGACCTAGATGTTTTGTGAGTCCCTTTCTGCTGCATTCATTTCTAATAAATTGCACGGTGTTCTTCTAATACCAGGGTGCAACTGACGGAAGTGTGTGTGTGTGTGTGTGTGTGTGTGTGTGTGTGTGTGTGTGTGTGTGTGTGTGTGAGAGAGAGCATGGAGTGGGATCATGAAGCAAGTGGAAGATGTGAGTGCTGACCCACGTTCTGACCTCACTGCCCCGGTGTGATGGATGGGCTTCAGTGAAAGGCAGAACACATACATATACACACACACACACACACACACACACACACACACACACTCAGAGAGAGAGAGAGAGAGAGAGAGATGGGGGTGATTGGATTGGAAAAGGTCATAACAGGAAGTGGGAACATGACTAGAACCTTCTGAATGGTCTTTCATGTGTGTTTGGTTATGCCACAGTTGCGAAGTGTGTGTGTGTGTGTGTGTGTGTGTGTGTGTGTGTGTGTGTGTGTGTGTGTGTGTGTGTGTGTTCACTTGCAAAACCAGATGCTCCTTTACAGCAACAGTCGCTGTGCAGACTAATTGAATGCGGAGGCTGAAAGGTGTCGGGCTGAATAATGATGGATGTACAAGTCAGTGTGTGTGTGTGTGTGTGTGTGTGTGCGTGTGCGTGTGTGTGTAATGCAGTGGCAGGTGGTTGAAATATTAGGGCTTGAATAGGTGCTTAGAGGTTTTCCAAGTTAGCTCGAGAAATTTTTGAGTATCGATGTTTACACACACACACACACACACACACACACTGACTTGTATACACATGCATGCACACACAATCACATGCACAGACACACATATGCACAGAAACACTTCTTCTCTCACTCTATAATGAACATGTAAAAACCATCTCATGGAGGTTGCTTTCCAGGTGTGTGTGTGTGTGTGTGTGTGTGTGTGTGTGTGTGTGTGTGTGTGTGTGTGTGTGTGTGAGTTAATTAAGCTTGATTAATGGTGTGCGTTTTCTCTCTGGTGACAGCTCAAAGCTGTGTTCGGCCTCAACAAGCACAGTGTTCACTTAGCAACACACACTCTCATCAATCACACACACACACACACACACACACACACACACACGCATGCATAGACACATGCAAAGACACACATACACACAAACGTGACGTGTCAGGCCCAGCACGACTGAATAAGTGTTTATGTGATCACATGTGATGGGTCCCCTCTTAACACCACACACACTCATCAATCACACACACACACACACACACACACACACACACACACAGTTTCTCTCTTTTTCTTGCTTCCTTCTCCTTGGCCTTCTGTTTCAATGGTTTGTCTTGTTTTTGTTTTCTGTGTGTGTGTGTGTGTGTGTGTGTGTGTGTGTGTGTGAGAGAGAGAGAGAGAGAGAGAGAGACAGAGAGAGAGAGATGTAGCCAAAGACGGTGGGTTTTGGCTGGTGTGGGTTCAGTTGAGGGAATTCTGGGACCTGTGGTTCTGCCCTTTCATTCCCTGTTGTTTGAGTCTTGTATGCAAACTTGCAGCATGGACACAAACACACACACATGCACACACACATTAATAAATAAATGTAAATTCAGACACGTTTGAAGGCCCTTGGTTAGTGAAACTATTTTTTCCTTTTATTATAATTAAGAGCTAAAATCTGTGGTAGGACACACACACACACACACACACACACACACACATACACACATACATACACATAGCAATATAACAGTTATATTAGAACCACAACATTACTGATCTGCTGGTTTTGATCACAAAACATTTGACTGAACAATAGAGTCAAACTGTGGAACTCATCAGGGCCCAACATACATTTTAAAGGGGGAAAAAATCACAATTTTAAAAACTCAAAATTTATTAAAAATACATTTTATTTTTAAAAATAAAATTATTTTTTACAATGGCAATGTCAATTCACATGCCAAAAAAATTTATCATAGTAAAAAAAGATCTTAATAATAATAATAATAATAATAATAGTTTAAAACATTAAATAATTTTCATAAAAATCTCACCTTTAATATCATAAAAATCCAAAACCAAGGAAAAAAACATATATCAAATTTTAAAAAATCACAGCACAACCTGATTGTTTATTCTTATTTTTTTATCACAAATTTGAATTTAAAATTAAAAATAAAAATGCTAAATATTACAATATAAATTCCAATTGTTAAAAAATCTAAAACCAGTAAATGTTTAAAAGTCAATGTTAAAAGATTTTTATTTTAAAAAGAAAGCAACTGAAGAAAACTCAACAACACATTTTCATTAAGAAAGCACATCAAGTGCACAATTTAACCTTTTTTTATTAACTTTTTAGATTTTTACATATTTCAAGCTTACAGACAAAAATTTCCAAAATTACAGTGCAAACAACTTTTTTTAAATAAAATGTTTTAACCTAAAATATAAACAATAAAGAATGGAAGAAATTTGTCCCTCAAATCCCAACATGTAAATGTTTTTATTTTAATATTATTTGTTGTAAATATTATGAATATTCTGGAACTTGAATATTGTCATTTTCATTAAAATTTGAACATAAAATTCTAAATGGTTTATTTTAAATCTAATAAAAAATTTAGAATTCTTTAATTAACCAACATTCCAACATTAACATGACCTAGAAAAATATCTTAGCCAGTAAAATATCTTGAATATAGATTAATTCAAATATATGATTATACAATTAAGGTTATTTCTAGATATTTTTACTTATTTCAAGCTTGAAATTGCCAGATTCTTTAATAATCATAAACTTTAATAGCATAGAAAATCTAAAGTCAAAACAAAGAACAATGTATGTGTGTGTGTGTGTGTGTGTGTGTGTGTGTGTGTGTGTGTGTGTACATGCACTGCACTCGAAATAGTCTAATATCGCATAACGGTACTATTCACGCTCATATACGTATGCGTACATATGCTCACAAAATCTATTCATTGCTTAGATTAAGTTACAGGAAACACACACACACACACACACACACACACACACACACACACATACAAAAACCATATTACACACCAGGTGTCCCAGACCAATGCCTCAGGGCTTAGCACACATGTAATGAAACACTATTTCTCCTTTGTGTGTGTGTGTGTGTGTGTGTGTGTGTGTGTGTGTGTGTGTGTGTGTGTGTGTGTGTGTGTGTGTGTGTGAAAATTGCAGAACATCATTAGGTATAATGAAAAGACATCAGACCCATTAGTACTGAAAAGAT
>JAAGKR010001610.1:85680-118652 GCA_011419295.1 Clarias macrocephalus
CCCTGCCACGACACACACACACACACACACACACACACACACACACACACACATACAAAAACCATATTACACACCAGGTGTCCCAGACCAATGCCTCAGGGCTTAGCACACATGTAATGAAACACTATTTCTCCTTTGTGTGTGTGTGTGTGTGTGTGTGTGTGTGTGTGTGTGTGTGTGTGTGTGTGAGAGCGCGTGTGTGTATTTGAGAGGGAGATGGCAAATGAGATTTTTTCCATCTGAATGAAATGAGAATGGAGATCTAAGCAGTTTTAGCTGCTCACAATGAAGGCAGAAATCATTCACTTGTGGTGCAACCTTTTCCAGAGTTTGCTTTCCATTCACACACACACACACACACACACACACACACAGTACACCCAGTGTACACCTTTGACTTGCACCTGATCGAATCAGGTTTTGATGCTGTTTTTAAGATTTAAAGGTCCTGTCAGCATTCCCAACCCATGTGTATATACACACATCAACAACACACGACTGTCAAACACAACAACATCATAAACATGAGCCGCTCAGCCGCTCTAATAGAGTCCGGTCTCGGCATGATTTACATCATAAACCTCTGACAAAGGTCCAGCCTGACATCATAAAAGTGAGGCGAGCCTGTGCCTGGGCTATAAATGCTGAGCCAGCCTCTGCCTGGTCCATGCTCACAACTACTGCAGTTTAAAGTTACAGTTACAGTTCAAACTCTAGAAAATATTCTTAATAGTTTATGGGAAAATTTTTGTCGCTCCTTCATTAGATATTTTCACAGTGCACCTTTTGCACTCAACTTTGATTGATAAACGTGAAATATCCCACTTCACCTTAATTTACGATTCCTCTTGGCTGCTTTAAAAGCAAAACTGAAAGTGGCTCCCTTTACCTCTTGCTAATGTCCTTGCTTCTTGCACAAAATGCAAAAAAAAAAAAAAAAACCCACACAAAAAAACTTGAACTTGCTTCGCTTGGCTTTCCACTGACACAAAGAAGTTACGATCGGCAACCGGACACATGTGCAATGTAGGCGCAAGCTGGACGTACGTGCAACAAAGGCACAAGCCGGAATTGGGTTCGGCTTGGTTAAGTCGCTTGAATGCTGACAATGCTTTGCATGCAGAGGCCAATTTCTTGCAAAAAATTCAGTTCTTTAGTTGAAGATTCTGTACCTAGAAGTCTGTACCTAGAAGTCTACTTGCACCACAGTTGCACAGTGTACATTTACCGCACATGCTAACACTTGGTATTGAATGTTGAAATCTGATCTTTTTTTTTTTCAAAGTTAATTTTAATTAGTCTCACAACGATCGAGATACAAATTACTTTGCCGTCAAATTCATTTATGCATGGAGCAACCTCCAGTTCTGAAAATAGACTCCACCGCGGAAATGCCAAAACATGCAGTTCCTTGAATGACCACTAGAAGCTGTCTCCAAAACTGAGTCAGTTCCCGTAGACCCCCTTGTTAAAATGTTCAACTTTACAACGGAAATAAACATGTTTACGGCCTGGTACCGTACCAAAAAACTGTTTCAGGCTTCATTACCAGTGTTGGGGGACGTTACTTTTTAAAGTAACTAATTACATTACAAAATTACCGTCTTCAAAAATTAATCCGTTACATTACTGTGTTACTTTCTGATAAAAGTAAATAGTTCGAGTACTTTTCCATTGCAGAAAATTAAAACTCTTTTGTGCTTCCTCATGCATGTTGTTTTAGTCAAGACCTTTATAATTATTCTATCATCATCACTCAGCGAAGTTTGGCCCATAATCTGTTAACTACTAATACCCCTATTTCACCTACGCGCGGTGGCCGTAAGTACAGTTAATCATGATTCACTGCGAGTTTCGGCGCTGTGATTAGATTTCCATCTTTTCGCGCGTCGGTCCTCGCATAGTCAAACCGCACAGGTGAGATAGGGGTATAACAGCAGGAATAACAGAGGGGACAGGTTATCGGGGGCGGGACTTGTAGACACTGGGCTTTCACACACACACACACACAATAATGGATTGGGAATGACTGTTGTCTGGCTCACGGATTACATTTTTGAAAAAGTAACTAAGTAACTGAGTACTTGAATGGCGGTCCTAACGCGTTAGATTACTCGTTACATCAAAAAAGTAATCCAAGTACTCTAACGCATTACTTTGTACTTTGTAACGCGTTACACTCAACACTGTTCATGACAACTGTATAGAGATTAATTTTGCAATGTAAGTCACCAGGTAAAATTACATTAGACGATAAGACTATGCATAATTAAGGGTGTGACAGCTGCATTCAGAAGTCAAACTGTTCCGCATCACTTTAGATAACTGGAATCGTTGTAGTTTAACTTACCACAAGAAATGTAGGAGTTGACACAGGACCATGCATAGTTCACGGTGTGATGTTGTTGAGTGGTTCTGGATAACAAAGCAGTTTTACATGTTCGTGAATTATAGCGCTGTCACATTGCACCTCCAGGGTTCGGGTTCAAGTCCTTCCCTGAGGTCTGTGTGCATGGAGTTTGCAGGTTCGCCCATGCTTGATGGGTTTCCTCCAGGTACTCTAGTTTCCTCCCACAGTCCAAAGACATGCTGTCATGCAGATCAGGCTAATTGGCATTCCCAAGTTGCCCGTAGTATGTGAATGAGCGTGTGCATGTGTGTATGTGTGTGTGCCCTGTGATGGATTGGCACCCCGTCCAGGGTATACCCAGCCTCGTGCCCTAAGTCTCCTGGGATAGACTTCAGGCCCCCTGCGACCCTGGATAAGTTGTATAGACGATGAGCGATTGAGTGATCCCTTTTATTCTTCTATATTATATATGGTTGGAATGCTTACTGAGGACTAAAACAAAGAGGAATAACTACTCATTTTTAATATGTGGGGACCTTTAGGAAGTACGACCATGGAAAAGAAATGCTGCTTTTCAGGTACAAAAAATTTTTTATATGTATTTTTATTTATTTATTTATTTATTTTTTGGTCACTGAGCTGAAGGTTGGAGTTAAATTTACGTCCCATAATAATGTCAAAGGAAAGTCCTCGTAAAGACAGTAGGACATGAATGTGTGTGTAATCAGTAGTCGTTTCCTGTCTTTCACTCCACTCATAGATTTTGTTTCACACGCTTTCGACTGAGAGGCTTAAGGAAACTACCGTCCCAGACAGAGGTCACGCACTCTGTGTGTGTGTGTGTGTGTGTGTGATTGTGTGAAAACTAAAACACTCTCTCGGAGCCCTGAGAAATTAGCATCAGATGACAGATGAAAGTTCCTCGAGTCAGTTTCGTTCTTTAAGAGAAGACGAGAAAAGCGGAGAGGAGAGGAGAGCGTCTGAGAAATGGGAATGCACGGACAGATGGATTGAGGAATTGAGAGCAGGAGAGGTGAAATATTGGAGTGAAATAGATGTGTGGAAAAAGGAGAAGAGCGAGAGAGAGAAGGGGAGAGAATGATGGAAAGAGAGAGATGGAAGACAATCTGGTCATAGTCCAGTAGCATTAAATCAACCCGACCTCCTGATACGCATCGATCCACCTTTACCTGTGAGTGCAGATGGAGAGCTGCTCTTTGCATTTCTCTCTCTCTCTCTCTCTCTCTCTCTCTCTCTCACACACACACACGCACATATACACACGTGATTGATCTCTGAATTAGCCTTTCTAACACTGGGCCATAAAAGCTATAAGTGAGACTCATAAAAGCAGATTTATCATGGGCAGTGCTGGAGCTGTGGCCCAAAACGCTGTGACACCTCCATGATTGGGCTGGAATTGAATAAACCTGCACTATCGACGTCCATGTCTGACAAGTCAATCAACTCCCTGCTCTCCTTCACTCTTTCTCTTCTCTCGTTTCTCTTTCTCACTCACATACAAATTAATATCTAAGAGCACACATATCTTAGGTGTCCAAAAAAGGTCCAAAAGTAGCAATGATACACAAATCATACGCATAAATACTAGGGTAGACTACGCTGCATATTTATTGCAACACACAAATCATATGTAAGGTATAAAACATTTTAGTTATGTCATTACAGGAAAATAATCAGCGATGAATGATCACAATAACTTGAAGATAATAATAACAATAAAAAAAACAAAAGGTTACTCCTTTAATGACTTTCTTTCTCGCTCTCTTAAAGTTTTCTTAACAAAAAAAAAATGTCCTTTTGATGAAAAAAAGCAAACAAAAGTATGAACTTGAATCCCTAAAAACTTTACCATGGTGGAAAAAAATGCCATACTTATTTAAGCATTCAATACAATGTGGTGTTCAAGTCAAAACCGGGACCTGATCCCTGAAACTGAGGAAGACATGCCTCTGTCTGTGTGAACTGTACACACAATCATTCACCAACACCACTTGCACGTTACAGGAACTCGGCTGGGAGTTACTGCTACATCCCCGAGTATAGTCATGACCTCGCTCCAGGACATTTTCACATGTTTGGAGTTCCTGGGAGGCCGGGGTTTCAGATGTGAAGCAGGCAATCTGATCATGGCTCTGGTGTACTGAGAAAAAGCATACCAAAAGTCCTGGTTTGACTTGAACGCCCTTCATATACATATTGTTGGTATGAAAATGATAAAATAATGGAACAGGTGCGCTGTGATTTAAACTGCCGGTATTGAAAATAAATCAATGTTCTTATCAATTAGATTTCATGATTTAATAAAATAATGCGGCAGTTAAGAACATTTAAAAAAGACACATTCTGTGTGTGTGTGTGTGTGTGTGTGTGTGTGTGTGTGTGTGTGTGTGGAGCCCATGCTGCAGACACAGCGCAGCTCCCCCTGTGCCTTGTTAAAGCCGGTTAAATATAAACCATCCTAACTTAGGACCTCTTTGAAGCCGTTGAAAAGCGGCGAAGCCCTAAATAGGAGCGGCCCGGACTCTGTGCTCAGCAGCCTAATTAGTTTGTCTTCTTTCTTGTCTTGCCTTTGAAACGCTGCATTCGGTTAGCGCTGTTTGCAATTACACTCGGGTGTCCATTTCCCCTTTCTTGAAAGCTCTCGAGATAAACTCAGCAAACGTAGCTTGGGGGAAGGGGGTGGAGGGGGCATTGTGGGGGGTGGGGGGATGGGGGGGGGGGGTTAGCTCTGTTAAAACCCACTCAAGCCAAGAAATGGAATCAAAGAACACCGCTTCATTGTATGGAGGAAATTGGTGAATAGATTTACGACTTGGCGTCATTATTGCGTCCGAGAGAAGAAATATCAAAGCATGTAGTGGCAGTAACAGGCTTTGATTTAAGATCATCTATAATCCTTCTTGAATTAAAATTCTGTTTTCAATTTTTTTTTCCAGATTTTGTTTTCGTGGAGCAAAAAACAAAAAGAAAAGGAAAGAACATAATCAAAGTATGCAGAAGATGATCAACTTTATTACTATCCGGGCATCAGATAAAATAATGGGAACTGAACATTGAAAACTGAAGACAATCTGTATTTAGATATAGAATTATAAAAATTAAAATGTACTGAATTATCAAGTTCCTATTTGAAGATGTTCTGTAAACACCCTGATCGATGATAATATTAAAACCACTGGCAAGTGACGTTATCTCACTGGCACATGTCAGGAGGTGGGGTATATTAGGCAACAAGTAAACATTCCGTTCTGGAAGTTGACATGTTTGAAGCAGGAAAACCGAGCAAGCTTAATGCCTTTTACAAGAGCCAAGTTGTGACGGCTAGACGACTGGGTCAGAGCATTTTTCCAAACTGAAGGATCTTGTGTGATGTTCCCGGTCTGCAGTGGTTAATACCTACCCAAAGGAGAGAGAACTGCTGATACAGTGATTGGGTCATGTTCAGCCAATTCTCATTGATGCCTGTCCACTGCATCCACGATGGGCATCAGGACTGAACCATGGAGCCACCAATAAGGTGGCCAGGTCTGATGAATCATGTTTTCCTTTACATCATGTGGATGGCCTTGTGTATGTCGGTGTGTGTCGCTTACCTGGAGAAGAGATGGCACCAGGATAAAACTTCAAGGGGTCGCCATGCTTTGGGCAATGTTCTGCTAGGACACCATGGGTCCTGCCAGTCCCCACCTACCTTAACACTACTGCATAAGTACAAGTCTTCATGCGAAGGTAGTCCCTGATGGCAGTGGCCTCTTTCAGCAGGAGTGAAAAAATGATTCAGGATGATTCAAGGTTGTTGATGTGGCCTTCAAATTCCCCAGATCTCAATCTGATCGAGCATCTGTGGGATCCATCCATGAAGGCCTCAACTCACAACTTACGGGAATTAAAGCCTCTGCTGCTACTGTCCTGGTGCCAGATACCACAGCGCACCTTCAGAGGTCCATGTCTCGTCGGGTCAGGGCTGTTTTGGACCTACACAAAATAAATCAAGTGGTTTTACTTTTACATTAAAATGTTTTTTCATCATTAATACAATTATATGTACAGTTAATCTATTTGTTACATATTTGTTTGAGGTTACCCTTTATGTCGTTTTTTTTTTTTTATATGAATTTCTTTTTATTTGATTGCACATTCAGCTGCAATGTCTTCTCCACGTGTCTGGGAGTCCCCCCCCCCATCCACCCCCATCCACCCCACACCACCCCTTAAAGACTTTATAGCACCCCCTGCTTTTCGTGTAAGCATGATTATTAAACACATAGCGAGCTCTCAAATGACTCGTGCTGCTCCAGAGGAATTTCATTAAGCGGTCTGAAAGAGTCACCGGACGGAGAGGAGAGGAGAGGAAAGGGGAGGAGGGGGTCAAGCTTTAGATGTAATGAGGCTCCTTTAAAGAGGTCTGGTTTCCAATTGCGAGAAAAGTTACGAATATGAGCTTATTGTAGATCAACACCACTCGGGATCTTAAGTGGTATGATCTAAATCTTTCCTGTGGTACACAATTGCCTTTTTAAAAGATCATATCGCTGGATGTTTAAGAAGCAAATTGCTCTCACTACAGGGTCCAACAACATGGTCTAATTACCTCCCCATCCCCCTTACACACAAGCGCGCACACACTCACACACACAGGAGGAGTGTTAGTGAGCGGTAAAAGCAGACGCTCTGTGGGTAGAGATGACTTGTTGAAGTTTCCAGCATGTCCCGTGGCGTTTTTGGAGACGCTCTCCCCTCCTTTTCCTCTCTGGTTCGCCTAATTTATGCTTTCAAAACGTTACCTCTGACACCAGCGCGGGGTTTTATCGCACCCCGCGGCCCTACACACAGTGTGGCCTGTGTGTGTGAGTTGTCCGCAAGGGAAGTATACCGTTATCGCTGACTGTAACGTCTCCCCACCCTGCAGTCCCCCCACCACAACCCCTGCTGGTGGTACATTCCTTGGCTTTCGGTAACCTTTAATGGCGCACTATTCGAACCATTGTCAATTCAAATGCCTGTATAAAGCAACAACGAGCTTCATTTATCAATTCTTCAGTGACATTTTGAGCACAGACCGTTTCGCAGGTCGAATTTAGTCCGATTTATAAACATTTAATCCGTGCTGATTTGCTCAGTGCTTCTGTTTATATGTTAATAAATGCCAATCAGCTATAAATCTATCCGCCAAGCGCATTCAGAGCACAGCTGATTTGAATTTAGTCACGCCCACAAAATTAAATAAAAGGCAAAGCTCACAAAGAGAGAGACGAAAATGGCAGTTCCAGTAATACAGCTCAGCCACTGTAGCTAATCCATTAGCATCAATCAATTTATTTCACAAAAATCCGGAAAAAAAAAATGAAAATCACAAAACATCATCGCCAATTTTACAGTTTCAATCAGTTTTACAATCGAGGATTACGTAAGTGACCACAAACTAGCACAAAACTAGCCTATACTGTAGACATTAGACAAACTGGACAAACTCTCTGTGACATCACCCATAGTTTTTCTGAAGAAGTTCAGCTTTGGGCGCTTTGCTCGCCGACATCTTGGCAGGGGCTGATTCAGCCCAAACCCTGGTTAATCCATAAAAGGGCAAATAGGGGGAGAGAATGGAACATGCCTAGCTAACTCAGTTGCGACAAGTTATCTAGCTTAGCTAAGGTGTCTAATGTTAATTTAGTTAGCATTTACATTAGTTTGCATTTGTTTGAACGCCATCATCCTTACCCCTTACCCGTCATTCCGTCACAACTAATACATTATACATTTCTTGTGGTAAGTTAATCTACAACAATTCCAGTTAACTAGCTAGCTAAAGTGATGCAAAGCAAACAAGTAGCGGACTGACACCTGCAATGCAGCTGTTACTCACATACTTTTTATGGCTTAATATATTACAGTTGTCATAAACCGGTTTTTCAGAACTTGCCCCTTGGCCTGTTTTAATCGCAGTTTATTCCCATTTCCAATTGTCATTGCAGTTATCTTTTTTTTACACTTTTAACAATAGATAGCTGTACAGAAATCAAGATACAGATTTTGATTTCTAATGATCAAGCCAAATGATAAGATAGCAAGGATCCTTAAGAAGCTCCAGACGCCAAAGAGAACCTTTGTTCTTTGGGGTGACAACAGGTAGTGTCACAGTAGATCTCATTAATCTTCTAGATTAGTATACTGTACTATGAAGTCAAACAAAGTGAATTAAGTGTGTGTTGGACATTCAGTATGAGCAGGTTGTGAGGAAGACTTCACAGGACAGTCTTTATAATTGCATTATCAGTGCTTTGGTAAAAATTCATTTAACTCGGGATGTAACGTATGGCCTGGACCTTCTAATATTCAATATAGCGGTGTGGGATTTGTGATTTGGACCTTTGACAGGCTTTTTAAGCTAGTGTGAAGAGTTTCTAGCACTTATGTTTTTGTAAGCACTACTCTCCAACACCACCACCCCACACCACCCCCCCCCCCTACACCCGTTCAGGAGTCTTGTGTGGTGTTGAATGGTTCATTGTGCCGGAGGGCTGCTGCTCCGTGTTTCATTCAGAGTGCACGAGTCACATCGCTGTGCTCCCGCTGTCAAAGCAATTAACGTCACAGTGGACAGCATGCACAATCTCTCTTTCACTCTTTCACTGCATTTTTAAAAAAAATAAAATAAAGAAAACGCAAATCACAACAAAGTGACTATGTATGTTTTGCAATTATTGAACTTCATAATAATGTCTTTGGATCCGCTATATAGAATAAAATAATATACAGTTATAAACACTCACAAATAGGAGCTACGGCCCTTAATCATAACCCTAAACCTGAATTTTGAAGAGAAGTGTGAGGTATGACATCATGATAGTGTTGTACTACAATTTCAACACAGTGATATTACAGAGAAAGTCAAACAGGAGTTTAAATATAGTCTTAAATGGAAAGACTAGAATGTGTTATCTGTAATTTATGCTACATTTAAAAAAATATATGCATGTATATTAATCAAATTTAGAAATTTAATTTGTTCTCAAAATACCAGCGAATGTTTATTCCGTTCTGTTCCTCCATCTGTCCCTCCTTTCTCCATTACATTTAAAATGGACAGAAAGGTAATGGAACAGATTCTGTATCTCACAGGTTGACCACAACTCGTGCCGAAATACCAAACTATGATAATGCTTGAGGTTATCTCTGCATGTCTTATATACGTTAAGCAATAAGAGTTTTTTTTTTACTATATTTATTTCCATTGTTTAGTTTAGTGAGGCCTATTTATAAGGTGTAATTTTTTTTTCTTTTGTTTATTTATTTATTTATTTATTAGGTGACATCACCCACTGCATGTTGTTTTTTCAATTCTTTTTTTAAAAACATGTTTTAATTTTAAGTACATTTCTTAAATCTGTAGTATTTTTTCTGTTTTTTTTTTTATTGTTTTATATATATTCTTAACTTAATTTGGATATAAGCAAAAGTTATTAGGGAGGATATTAGTAAGGGTGTTTTATTACTATTAGTAATTTCTATAACTTTGTTAGCACACTGTTAAGTTTTTACTTTGGTTTTGTTTATTTGTTTGTTTTAGTTTCATTGATATAAATATGCAGGCAATTTTTCTTTATTTGATTTTCAATCATTGGCCTTAATTTGTTTATAAACACGTACTCGTTTAAAGCTTGTTGATATGTCTTTCATTTTTTTTTTTACATTTTTCTTTGCAATTTTCATTTACTTTATGTTTCTGTAACAAGCTGATGGGTAAGGTATTTTAATTTCGTTTTATATACACTAATAAAAAAACATTTATTAGTCTGTCTAACTTAGGACAAGGTAATTTGTTAAACATTTTGTTTTCTTTGTTGTTGTTGTTGCTTAGTTTATGTAACCTACAATATGTGGCATATTTTGTAGATTTTTGTTCTTACTTTTGGTATTTTATCCCTTTTAAACCCCAGTAGTTTCTATAACTAGTAAGAAGGCAGTATATAAACTTTTTTTGTCGATACTAAAAAGAAAGAAAAAAAATAGTTTATATATATATATGCCTTAGCACGAGCCAGTGTTTAGGATATTTTGTCAGGTTAGTTTGTTTTTTATTCGTTTTTACTTTATTAGTTTATACATCTTAGCATGAGCTGATTTGTAGGGTATTTCGTTTGGGGTGAGAGGATAAACGCAGCTGGCGGCGCGGGCGCGCGGTGATGGAGCGGGAGCGCGCATAAAGCTGTAATTTACTGCACAGGGGGGCAACAGCGGGGAAAAGCAGGGCCTCTCTCTCTCTCTCTCTCTCTCTCTCTCTCTGGACCAAATAGCCGAGCTAGAGATTAACACGCACTCTACAGCAGACACACTTCCACAGTCTAGGGGAAAGAAAGAAAAAAAGTTGTTTACATTTTTCCACTTTCATTTCCTCTCTTCTGGTTTAATAGTCATTGGCGTTCCAGAGGAGGACTTAAGTCTTATTAAACGTGTTTTATTTCATTTAATTTATTTCATGGCCACACACGCACACATTTGCAAGACCTCAAGACCACTTGTAGGTTACAAAGCTGATGTTATAATAATGACCGCAAATATTTGCTCTAAACTGCGTAATGGTGCAAAAGTGTTTTATTGTGCATTTAAATGCTTGATGAAGAAATTAGGCAGGATGCACATGGATCATTCACAACACTTTAAGAATGAATGACAGGCGTGCTTCCTTCTCCATAGCGTAACGCACATGGTATGGAATAAGAAATAGAAGGACATTATGAGAGAGAGAGAGAGAGAGAGAGAGAGAGAGAGATGTGGACTGGAGCTGGTGAAGTTGTCTCCGGCTAGATTCGGATGCTGGGGTTTTGTTTTTCTTTCTCTTATAGACCCTTTCTGAAATTCCCAACTCCCCTCCCTGCTGCTGGAATGCGCCTCGAACACAGTGTTTCCATTAAACGCAGCTCTGGGGAGTCGCGGAGACACGGAGAAGAGGAGAGTGAGAGACAGACAGACAGGGCACCAGGCTCGAAATAACCCAAAGGGGACGAACATGTGCAACGTGACGCGCGGGTACCAGAGCGAGCTGCGCGCGTGATGCGCACCGCACCGCACGCACGCACCGCATGCTCAACCTATTCCAATTTTACATCCACCAGTTTAGTGTAAATAAAGCACTCAGTAATGGGTTGTACAAACAAAACGCTTTTCTTATTATTATTGTTGGTGCCGGTTGAATAAATTCATAATAAGCTCAAATTGAGTTTTATTGTTTAGGCGTGAGCTGTTTTTTTTTTTTTGTTGTTGTTGTTGTTTTGTTTTGTTTTTTTCTTTCAATGAGAAGGGGAAAAAACATCTCTGGTGGTCGGTGAAGCAGGTTTGACGGCTTTAATGTGTGCGCAGGAATCGCGCACTGGCGGAAAGTAATAAGCGGCCGTCTGGTGCCCGTGCGCCTTTGCGCATGACTGATGCGCTTTTTTTCCCCGACGCAGGGAAATAATAAAAACTCTCAGCTCGAGTATAAACATCCACGAATTTAACAAATTCAACCTCCCTGCCTGTTAGGGGTGTCTCCGGGGATTTCTGCGCTCGGTGTTCAACAACATGTCAAATGGACAACTTTCTCCAAAGCAATGTTCTTCTTCTTTATTCGGCTCACAACGCCATCTACAGACAAGCCCATGTGTTATAGCTCCATATGCAATGCAATGCAAAAGGCATCAGGGGCATCGAGATACCTTTGTATGCTCTTCCTGAGAATTTTTTTTTTTTTTTGCAAAAAGAAATATGTAAGATGTTAATAATCATAATAATCGCAGTAATCATAACAATAATGAAATAATGCACTTCATCGGGGTGAGCCAATCCCTTTCCCAGAGTCCTCCTCGTATTTAATACACAATGGCTCATAAAACACAATCCCTCACTCTGACAGGGAGAAAATAGAAGCGCTCGTGGCGCGATTTATGACTAAATGAAAAAGACTTCCAGTAATGGACGAGTCCAGGAGTGGCAGGAAGTCGATGCGCGGCGGACCGGAAGAGCTCTGGAGTTCTCAAGGAACGCCGGTGCATGGGAATCTCTCGCGTTCGTTCGGGACTTTCCCGCCCCCTCCGTCCTTCCTCCGTTCCTGCCTCGAGATTTCACGAACAATGGACATTATCTAAACGTCGAGTTCAATGCCACAGATAACGGGCTAGACAGAGTGATTCATCTCTCTAAAGAGGTGCTGAGCGCGTAAAGTGTTTTACTCTCTGACCTCTAACATGACTTGAATAAACGTCTCATTCAGTCCAAGGCGCAGCATCCTGCCCCTGATTGCTGCACGAACCTCGGAGATAACGGTTGCAGTAAAGGCGCTTTCACCTGGAACTGTGAATACAGCTGCGCACGAGCACAGGGGTTATTCTAAAGATGAATAAAAGTTAATGCACCCATCTCCGAGTTTCTTTCCAAACCTGATGGAAAGGGAGCAGAAACTCAGACTCGATTGTCGTAAACCTTTTGCACGAGTCTAAAGATTTCTTGCATTGAAAAAAAAAACGTGTCATGATTTTTTTTTCCATGCAACATATAGACACAGAGCTTGGACTGCTGATTAAATGAAAATACTGTACGATGTTAAATATGATCTTGTATTTTTTATATTTCATTTTAAAGGTATTTTAAAATAACTCCAAAACAAGCGCACTAGTTAACATAAAGCTCTCTCTCTCTCTCTTTCAGAAAAAAAAAACAAATCTGCAAATGTAATATAGTTTCTTTGAATCTCTCTTCCTTCTTTCTGCTGTGGTGTGTGGTGTGTGTAGCTGTGTAGAGTTCCGGGCCTTTCTGCCTTGTAGAGCTCGCGGCAGGTGTAGCTTCTGTTTTCAATATAAATATCTCTTTGGCTGTGAATGTACCATCAAGCGACACGGTTTGCACATTAATACCTTTTTCTTAACACACTCAAGCTCAAGTTGAACTGGAGTTCAAGCATAAGTCAGTGAGTGTGATCTTTTTTTTTTTTTTTGGCACTGGAGGGATTTGGATGGCAAATATAGTGCGCCATGGCGCGCGCACTGATGGACTGAGAGCGCATACATTGGTCGCTTCGGAGATCTGCACGAACATTGAGTGGAGAAAGTTGTGGTTTACGGACGCGGGGTGATGATGATGATGATGATGATGCCTGAGGGTCCGACCTGGCTGTGACCCCTCCCCCCCCCCCCCCACACACACACCCCATCTTCCCCCCTTTAGCTCTTCTCCTCTGCGCTCCGAACTTCCGAACTGAGACAATCTTCCCTCCTTCACCCCGCAGCGTCCCTCCTTCCCTCCCTCCATTCCCTCCCTCCGCCTCAGTGCTCATCATCTATCCACCCCTCCCTCGCACCATTTCCCCTCCCTCCTTCCCTCTCCCCCCGGACCGGACAGCGCGCGGCAGGACGAGGCGAGACAGGCGCAGGGATGCGCTTTTAACGAGACACAGCAAAGCATCCGAGGAGGACACGACTAAAACATAACGCAGGGGAGGACAACAAAAAAAAAAAGAGAGAAAAGTTTGCTTGATTCTACTTCCTTGCGTGCACCGGAGCTGAAGTTTTCTTCCGTGTGTGTTTGTGCGTGTGTGTGTGTTATTTTAATAACACGTGGACGCATGGGACAAAAACACACACACACCGGGAACCTTCACTTCACGTCATCCTCCTCCTCATCTCTGACTTTCTGAACGCGTGCACCTTCTGTGTGTGTGTGTGTGTGTGTGTATGCGTGTTTTTTATGACTCTCCGTGCGTGCAGCAGAGCTCACGGTAAGCGTTTTGCGTTTTATGCTCGAGCTCGAGCGCGTGTTAAATGCTCTAATGTTGATACTCGCTCTGTCCTTCACCTTTGATCTCTCCGAGTTTCTTTCCGAACCCTTTGGAAAGTGAGCAGAACTGACTCGATTGTTGTGTGTCGTAAATCTTATGAGTTGTATTCCAGTTCCTAATTCCAGTGCGCTGAAGAAGCTTTATTGCAGTGAAAAACAACTTGTCATGCATTTTGCCAAACAGCTTAGACTGCTGATTAAATGAAAATATGTTGAATATTGTCTTGTATTATTATTATTATTATTATTATTATTATTATTATTATTATTATTATTATATTTTAAAAAATGCATTTTATTTAAATGCAAGCGCACTTGAATTCGTGTGTTTTTTGCACTTTTTGTTTTTAAATCCATCGCAAAGAGAGAGAGAGAGAGAGAGAGAGAG
Organism: Clarias macrocephalus; assembly: GCA_011419295.1. NCBI lineage: Eukaryota > Metazoa > Chordata > Actinopteri > Siluriformes > Clariidae > Clarias > Clarias macrocephalus. The sequence goes on from JAAGKR010001610.1 coordinate 100,248, forward strand.
AGAGAGAGAGAGAGAGATTGATTTATTTTAGGGATGTTAAGCATTCAAGTAGTATAAATGTATATGTAGCTGTTTTGTGTTTTGTGAGAAACCCTGGAAACGATGTGCCTGGAAATTTGAGGTCGGAAGATCAGAGTGCGCTTTATGTTTTTATTATTATTATTATTATTATTATTATTATTATTATTATTGGAGAGTTAGAAAAGAAAACAGTAAAACAGCAACACCAATACCTCCAAATAAATAATAATAATAATAATAATAATAATAATAATAATAAATAGCCTGCTGTAATATAAAATTGCACGTACAATTCCAAAGCAAAAAATAATACTTAATAATAACAGTAATAATAATAATAATAATAATAATAATAATAATAATAGCCGAATGTATATATTTTATACCTTATGTATATTTATGTATTTGGTTTTGTTGTTGTTCTAAAAGTTTTTTTTTTTTACACGGGCGGATTAGTGCATGTAAGATTTTTCATCATCATATTTAAATGTTTTGTTCAGCAGAGCAGTGAGACAAAAACGCATTCGTTTCCGACAAAAAAAAAAAAGACAATAGAACAGTAGGAGAATATAAAACAGTGAAACTCAACTTTAAGAGTGAACAAAGGGGAGAGAAAGTCAGCGGGAAAGTAGAAATGTATAAACAAACAAATAATTATATAAATCTCAGTGCGACGTAAAAGCAAAAAAAAAAAAAAACACAAAAAAACTCCTAAAAGTTTACAATTTCCCTGTTTGTGGACTTTAGAAATAGATTGTGTGTGTGTGTGCGTGTGCGTGTGTGCGCGCGCATATAAATACCCGCTTGATAAGATAGGAAAGCTTCCGTGTATACAAGTTCAAGGATTATTATTATTATTTTTTTTTGGTTTGGTTGTTTTTTTCCTTTGATTCACTTTTCACTCAGACACAACTAATTAGATTTTCCGGACATGGACTAATATGTGCATTTGCATCTTTTCATCTTTTTATATCAGAATTCTTTAAAAGTAAATTTTATTTATTTGTTTGTTTATTTATTTATTTATTTAATAATCCTTTTGTCTCAGTAAATGGGGTAATTTTTAGCTTGAGAACAAAACCTGAAAATGGTTTATGAAAACATGAAATCACCTTAAATAAATAAATAAAATATATTAAAAAAATAAAAGCTTTAAAATGTTCTTTAATTTAAAAAAAAAAGCATGTTATCCATGTACAGCCTGGTTCTTCAGATGCTTTAAGCATAAAATAGGCTTCTGTTTATATTTGAAAATGTGCATTTTTTTTTTATTAGAAACAGGCCTTTATTTTGATTTGTATTGTTTTGAATAATCTGTCATGACGTTGATGAGGTCATTACTTGTACTGTGACTACTAACTATTGTGTGCTCCTGATTGACAACATGCACGCTTATTACTCTATGCTCTACTACTTTTTTGTCATGATCATAACTTTTGCTTTTGTTGTCATTTTGCATGAGCACGTGTGTATGCGTGTGTGTTTTTCCATGTCATGCTACAATCATGTCAAAGTTGTCAAAGTGTATATTCATTTTAATGACGAGAACTTTGAGAGAGCAAGAGAGAGAGAGAGAGAGAGAAAGAGAGAGAAAGAGAGAGAGAGATCCGCTTATCCTGGTGGGTGGCATGTGGTTTAGGCACTGCTGAGTAACCTGTAAAAGATAAAGAAAGATCAAAGAGTCACACTCTATCTATCTGACTATCTCTCTATCTTTCTCGCCCACTTCTCTTTCTCTTTACCAGAAGCCTGGACTCGATGGCCGTGTGTGTGAAAGCACAAGCTGGCTAAGACACGTCCAGATATCGCCGTCTCCCCACCACTACAACCTCACAGCTTTCCCGATACATGACCAGGTACGCGGAACACACACACGCGCACACACACGCACAACACCTGCATGGCCCGTATAAGGCAGTGTATAAAGGTGTTGTTGTGATATGACTCGCACACTCCACATTCTCTCTCTCTCTCTCTCTGTCTCTATTGCGAGTGTGTCTGTTTTCATTTTCCCAGTTATTGTATCTTTGCTGCAGCATGGAAGACCACAGGCCTGGATCACACACGTATCCACACCCACACACACACTCTCACACGCTCACACACACATACACATTCAGCCTGGCGTGTGGCTCTTTATAGGGTAACGCACTGAAGAAATGTGAAGAATGAAAGATGGCAAAGATTATTGCCCACCTGGAGGAGAGAGAGAGAGAGAGAGAGAGAGATGACTCAGAAAACACAAAATTTATGATGTTACCTTTTTCAAACTTGTGTTTTCAATTGAAATCACTGAAGCGATACAATATAAAGTTCATTAGTTATATAATATATATATATATATAGTTGGCCAAAAGTATTCAGACAGAAGTGAAATTCTGTGGTTGAATACCATTAAAAAAAAATTTTAAATAGTGACAATCAAGATAATGAGAATAATTAGTTATTTTATGCTGGGAAATCACTAAACAACAATCACCACTTCTTTAGTCCTCAAAATCATCTGGACAAGACGCCTGCGGTACTCCTGAAGTACAGAAATTTTCTAAAGAATTTTGCAATTTACTTGTAAAAGTCTTTGCATTAAATAAACCAACTTAAATTGATTCTAATTAGCACAACTCCTCAGCCAGATAGGATCGAACTCATTAATGACTTCCCCCGTTTTGTGCGCAGGGAGAACTATAGCACGTCAATACTTTTGGCCAATACAATATTGAATTCAGCTTAGACGTACTTAAAAAAAAAACGGTATGATAATATTCTTTCAAATTCTGTTTGGAAATTTGTGAATGAAACGAGCAACATCGAAACGAGTCGTTCACATCAACGAGAAATTCATATTTTCAAGATTTTTTTAATCAATAATCGATAAAACTTTTTTAAAATCAAATTCTTCTAAAAATAAAGTTGAAAAGTTGAGCTGCAGTGAACTGCACCGCACTCGTATCAATTACTGAGCAGAAGAACCAGAACCTAGAAGTGGAGCATGGAGGGAAACCCAACAGGTGCTTTCTAAAGTGGATGTTCATTCTTTTCAGTTCTGGTCTTTGACCCTGGAAGCCCTTACCTTTTTTGTGTTTCAAATAGATGAACAGATCTCTACAAGAATATTGCAACTTCTTTACAAAAATCCCCCGCCTCCCCACCTCGCTCAGCTCCTCGCGTTAGACGGAGACTTCGGCAGAATGAGACCGAAGACAGATAACCACCTCTCCAGGTCGTTTAGCTCGAATCCCCGCGATGATATTTTGTCATAACACAAACCCACAGCGAGTCCCGGTGTCTTCCGGACACCCTCATGTTTTAAGAAGCGACAGAAAGACAGAAAGAGCGAAACAGGAAAGGAGAGATAATATAGTAAGAACACTCGTGCTATTCAGTGGCAGCTCACAGACTGACATAATGCATAAAAGATCTTTTGGATCGTATCTCTTTGGGGAATCTTTCCTGAAAGTGGCGCTGCACAAAGATGATTAGGGGACGGCCGAGCGAGCGGAGCTTTGAAGCTTTTGACGAACTCGAACCTCCTGCTCTGATTAAATCCGATTGTTTACGGACAATGGAGTTATTCTTTAATAGGAATTCGAGGTCGAGCATTCCCGCTACCAATTCAAGGTGCGTTTATGCTGGTGGAGATTTCCTCCCAGATTCTACATAACCCTGTACGACGATATCTAGCGTTCATTTCACATCCATCAATCTAGGAACCTCTGTAGTCCAACTAGGGACCGTGAAGGCCAAATTGTATTCATTCCCATTTTTACGACCGTGGTAGCACTTCCAGTCACTATTCGCACACACTTCGAGCAATTTGGGAACGCCATTTAGTCTAATCTGCCTATGTCCTATGTCTTTGGACTGTGGGAGGAAACCCACCAAGCACGAGGAGAACGCTACGCAAAAACACAGAACCCGAGGTGGGAATCGAACCCGGACCCTGGAGGTGCGAGGCGACAGTGCTAACCACTACGCCACCATGCCACACTCACTCACTCACTCACTCATCCATCATCATCTATACCGCTTAATCCTGTATTCAGGGTCACGGGGGGCCTGGAGCCTATCCCAGGAGACTTGGGGCACATGACCATGCCACAGTGTTCATTAAAATTGTTATATATATAATTGTTATGTGGAGAATAAAACACTCAGAGACGTTCTGGTATAGGAAAATAATCACGCATCAGGGTTACCACGGTAACAGTTACAAAAACCGGCGGTTACGGATAAGTGCTGACACCGGAGACTCGTTCTATGAATTCGGTTGAATGAATGTGATGATTTCAATCAATAATAATGCCGCATTTGTGTTCCTTTAATATTATTATAATAATTACGTCTCAATTGTGGTTTCCTCACAAGTCCCTGATAAAGATGTTACCATAGAAACGATAAAGAGCTTTCATTTAAAACCACTACGCTTCAGATGTGTATAGTTTTATTTATCATTTTTAGATTATATTCAGAATGTATTATCATTATTATTATTATATATATGTGTGTGTGTGTGTGTGTGAAGTGTGTGTGTGTGTGTGTGTGAAGTGTGTGAAGTGTGGTCATGCTTCTCGGGCAGCTGCAGTAGTTAACGGGCACACGTGTGCCACTCCAGAAATTTAATTAACGGGAGTTAATCGCGCTGAAATGCTGCTGATCTTCCTTTCTGATTAATTATTAAGAACATTTGGGGCAGAGATAAGGTTTTAAAAGGTTGCTCAATCTTATGAGTGTGTGTGTGTGTGTGTGTGGATTAGAGAGAGAGTCCTGGGCGTAGACCAACAAGGGTAAAGTGTTGTTCATTTGCTCAGTGCTGAATGAAGAGCTAATGGCTGTGTTTATCAGAACATTGGCAAAGTAACATCCGCTTCTCATACACACTTATACAATGGAGAGTGTGTGTGTGTGAGTGTGTGTGTGTGTGTTTCAGCAGGAAGGGGTGAGTGTGGTGTTACCTGCCTAAGAAATGACCTCTCATTAGGGAAAGAATGCAGGAGCAGGAGAAGGGGAGTGTTCTGCTCTCTGGTTCCTTGCTCCTCAATGTCAAGGCTGTGTGTGTGTGTGTGTGTGTGTGTGTGTGTGTGTGTGTGTGTGTGTGTGTGTGTGTGTGTGTGTGTGTGTGTGTGCGCACTTAGTTGTCAGTCTGTATATAATACCCTGCCTTAGTGTATTTACTCACCTAATCATTCAGGAGCAAGAAGGTGATGGTAATAAACACTGGAATGAACTTTGTCACTCGGTTACTTATAAAGGTCAAGGATTATGAAGTGTGTCATGAGCATATGTGTGTGTGTGTGTGTGTGTGTGTGTGTGTGTGTGTGTGTGTGTGTGTGTGTGTGTGTACTCGGCCCCTTTTCGTTTATCTGAGTGTTATTCTAACGCGCTGCAATTCTGAGTTTAAGGCTTTGTCTTATCAGTGGATGTAATACTACACACACACACACACACACACACACACACACACCACACACACACACACACACACCAGCAAGCACACAGTAAAATTTGCTAGCACGGTAAACGTCATCGTTACAAGCAGATGCTCAGGTTAGTGAAAATTTCTAAGAATTTCTGTGCATTTGATATTTGTACTGGAGGCGAGACACTGAGGGGACACAAAGAGAACAGGAAAAAAAAATGAAATGAAGTCACAGAGCGAGTCTAGACAGGACACAGCGAATACAGAGAAAACTCAGAGACTGAAGGCAGAGGGAAAACAGAGGTGACACAAAGAGAGCACAGAGATAACATAGGAAGAAGACAGAGAGGATGCAGAGACAACAGAAAGAGAGGGCACAGGGAGGACACATAGGGAGACCTAGAGAGGACACATAGAGAGAGAGCACAGAGAGGACAGAGAGCAAGAGAGAGAGAGAGAGAGAGAGAGAGAGAGAGAGAGAGAGAGAGAAAACACAGAGAGGACACATAGGGAGAGAACACAGAGAGGACACATAGGGAGAGAACACAGAGAGGACACACAGAGAGGACACAGAGAGAACACAGAGAGGACACAGAGAGAGAGAACACAGAGAGGACACATAGGGAGAGAACACAGAGAGGACACAGAGAGAGAGAACACAGAGAGGACACATTGTGTTCTCTCCCTATGTGTCCTCTCTGTGTTCTGTCTCTCTGTGTCCTCTCTGTGTTCTCTCCCTATGTGTCCTCTCTGTGTTCTCTCTCTGTGTCCTCTCTGTGTTCTCTCTCTCTGTGTTCTCTCCCTGAGAGAGAGAACACAGAGAGGACACAGAGAGAGAGAGAGAGAGCACAGAGGGGACACAGAGAGGAAACAGAAAGACATAGGACACAGTGAGATAAAGAGAGAGCACAGAGTGGACACAGAGACAGAGCATAAGAAAAACACAGATGACATCGAGTGCATAGAGAGAGAACACAGAGATAACACAGAGAGAATGCAGAGAAAATACAGAGGGAACACAGAGAGGACACTGGGAGCACAGGGAATACCGTGATACCATAAAGCGGGAAACCGAAACTGAGAAAGAAAACAAGACAGGACAGAGAGGACACAGAGAGGACACAGAGAGGACACAGAGATTTGAATGATGTTTAATGATTTTATCTCACCACACTTATCCATTCATCGTTCTGTTTGTGCTCTAGTCGTGTTGTCCTGAACACCAAACACCTCATATTAAGTGTTTGTCCCGAGATGTAGATCAGTCACGCTGAGCCGCACATATTTCACATGAACCATTGTCTCATAGTCACAATATTATTGTGACCTTTTGTCGTTTATGTGTTTATATGTGTGTTGAGTGGCTCTAACGTTCTCATGCTGCTGTGAGTGTTCTCCAAGTTCCCTGTATTCTCCTGTAAAACAATAGAGAAGCATTTTGTTGCTCCATCTTAAATCACACACACACACACACACACACACACACACACACACACACACACACACACACACACACAAATAGGGGTCGGTTGTCCAGCGTTCCAGGGTAATGTTCCTCTGAACATACACACTGTGTGTGTGTGTGTGTGTGTGTGTGTGTGTGTGTGTGTGTGTGTGTGTGTGTGTGACATCTCTAATAAGAATGTTGAAATGTCACCGACAGGCCGTGCAGGAAGTGAATAGTCCGGACCCTTTAAGGCTTGCCAAAAATAACACCATCCTTGATTGTTTCTCGCAATTCCTATTGTGCTGCCAGGGGAAGCATGTATGTGTGTGTGTGTGTGTGTGTGTGTGTGTGTGTGTGTGTGTGTGTGTGTGTGTGTGTGTGTAGATATTCTACCGTGTGGTGCGCAAAGTTTCTCCGGGTGAAGAACTTGTACTGTTCATGAAGGCTGAAGAGTTTTCATGTGAAGCCATGGCTCCAGATATACATGGTACCACCAGACACACACACACACACACACACACACACACACACACACTTTGAGAAATCATGTTTACACTTAACCGTAAACCTTATACATAAAAGGAAATTGTTTGTCTGATCTGTATTGTTTTTTAGAAATTATTATTATTATTATTATTATTATTATTATTATTATTATTAAGAGCTCTGTCGTGCTCCACGTGCAGAGGAGCGTCAGTTCCGCTGCGAGGACTGCGAGCAGCTTTTCCCATCAGGCTCGGAGCTGCTGGAGCATCAGAACCACTCGTGTTCCAACCGGCCCTCGTCCGGCTTCACGCTGCCCGCGCAGGCCATCCCGAGTGCCACCGACGAGTGTAAAGAATGCGAGAGAGTCTTTCCGGATGGTCAGAGGTAAAATAAATATATAAATAAATAAATAACGCAAACAATCTTTAATAAACCTTGTTCAAATACATTGAACTTTCCCTTGAAATATGAGCACTGACACTGACACATCTCAAAATACCTTCGATTGTTTTGCATTATCCATTGAACGTCTCATGCTTGCAACCTCCTCCTCCTCTCTGAATCATCCTTTACAGGTTTATTTCTGTCCCCTGACATTCACTCATCCTGTTACCTGGACACATTTGACCCCGTGGAACGTGCAAAATATTCCACCAGTCACATGTTCAACAGGAAGCAGCATCATCCGAATTTCCTGAAATTCATGTGAAGAAGAAAATGAAGCACTTGCTCAATATTGAAACAAAAAGTAAAAAAAAAATTAAATAAATAAAAAAAATCATTAGTCATTTAAATGTCCTTAAATTTTACACATTTTATAGTCAAATAAAATTAAAATCTTGTTCTTTATGTAAGAGCAAAGTGGACTGTTCCAGAAAGCAAAAAAATATATATTGTAGTTTAAGCTGGCCTATTATATTTAATTTTTTACATTTCCAACATTGTTCAATTTAATGTTAAATTTCTTTTTTAGGCGGCACTGTTGCTTAATGGTTAGCTTAGTGGTTAGCTTGGTTGGTTTCCTCCAGATATTCCAGTTTCCTGACACAGTCCTACAAAGACATACGGATTTGGCTAATTGGCCTTCCCAAAGTGTGTGAATGAGCTTGTGTTTGTGTGTGCCCTGTGTTGGATTGGCATACCGTCTAGGGCAGGCATGGGCAAACTACGGCCCGGGGGCCACATGCGGCTCGTTAAACGTTTTGATTCGGCCCGCCAAACTTGAAAAAATTTAATAAATTAATCTTGTTAATGTTTTATTTCCCCTGTAATTCTGATGTTTCCTCACTAGATGGCGCACTCTAGATATATTGGCTTTGTTGAGGTGAAGCGTAGGCCTATTACTCCACGTTTGCACTTTACCCTTTGACCCACTGCCCCTCCTGTTCCGGCCCCTTTGTCAAATGTTAAAACTCAATGTGGCCCACGAATCAAAAAGTTTGCCCACCCCTGGTCTAGGGTGTACCCCGCCTCATGCCATAAGTCTACTGGGATAGGCTCCAGCACCCCCTGCAAAGTGGGTATAGCTAACTGTGCTAGTGTCCTAGTACCTAGACAATGTTTGTTGGACTTGTGAACAAATTAGACTTACAAACAAACTTTCGGAACAGAACTCGTTCGTATGTAGGGGACTTTCTCCACTGAAGTGTAGATATGATTCAAATTCCTATTCTTCGTTCTCTCTTTCTCTCTTCAGTCTGGAGGCGCACTCTCTGTCCCACTCTGAAGAGAGGGAGTACAAATGTGACCAATGTCCGAAGGCCTTCAACTGGAAGTCCAACCTGATTCGCCACCAGATGTCACATGACAGCGGCAAGCACTACGAATGTGAAAACTGCTCCAAGGTAGAGTCCGAACATCGACAGAGTGTGTCCGCTGGTGTGTGTGTGTGTGTGTTTAAGAAAGTGTCTTGTATTTAAGGTGTTAACATATCTACTAGAATATACACCATAACTCGTTTAAAAACAAAAGCTGTGAGCCGTAATGTTGACTCGATGGCACTTGCTGAAGAAGACAGTCCTAAGGGGGTGTTTTGTTTGAAAATTCTTGTTGGGAGTTACAGAGTTTACTAGAATGGACCATAAAAGCCCATGTCCCATATTTCCTATTTTTATCATTTGCGAGAGCATACTGAATTGTCCCAAATTGAAATTCTTGATTCCTGGTCACTCGACTTGTGATGTCATAAGGCTACGAACTGAATACGATCCACCTTCAGTAAGGAGCTGACGTTTGTTGCACCTTTGACTACAGAAGCTTTGAATCCGCTGCACTTTTCTGTAATAAATCTCCTCATACACAGTGTAGCATCTAATAGAGTGTAGTACTGTTGAGTAGGAACAGGAATGCGCAGGAAAGTATTACGTTTGTTTTTTGTTTTTTTTTTACCACTTTGGCTGTTTTCCAATTTACAATTCCGGTAAACGGCTGCACGTTTACTAGCATTAACACCACGCCCCCTAGTGGTCTGGTGATAAACATGCAGCGCTTTCACCGTATCGACTGGGGTTTGAGCAACATCAGTTTGCTATTAATATTATTTTGATGTAATTTATTGTTTGATGTAATAATTTTTCTTTAATGAACACGATCCCAATGTTGTTCCGACATCATTAAAACAAATTACTTTCAAAAACAACCTAATACCAACATTTTTCCAACTTCCACAACATTGCCATATTGAAATCACCACAACATTTTGGCAGCCAAAAATTCTGTTTTGCTGTGTTTTTTTTTTTTTTTTTTTTTTAATGATCGCTCCAGGAGTGACAGTTTCAAGCTTTCCATGTTAACATTAAACTAAGAATAAATTTTTTTTTTCGGGCTCTAAGATGTGTTATGAAGAGGCACAACCCACCTATAGTCTCTGAACTGCCTAACGTCCAGGCTGCTACAGTGTTTCTGCATAGTTACCTTTCAAATTTTTTAGCATGATTGAAAACATTTTTAACGACTACCCTTTCTTAAAAAAAATAATAATAAAATTTCATTTGTCACATACACAGTCATACACAGTACGATGTGGAATAAAATAAGAAATAAAATATAGAAATTAACTTTAGCTAAGGAAAGAAAAATATATCTATAGAAGATAAGACAAAATTTCAAATATAAGAAAAATATCAGAAAACCTAACTGTACAAATATGGAAAAAGAAAAAAATCTCTCTATGATTTCCTACAATTTCCAAATCATTGTTATTTAAGACCAAATTCGGGAATGTAGGAAACTGCACTTGTCTGCTACAGTAGTTCTTCTAAACGCTCTCATAAGCCTTTTTTAGCTTCCTGGTTTTGTGGCTGCCTGTTAATGATAGATGGCTAGGGATTGTTCGATATCTAGATATCTAGCTGATGGACGTCAGGAAATGGCCGAAACCTCCACCTGTGTATTAACCGCAGCACTTAACTTATAAAATTTGTGGGGAAGCGCGTTGGAGGGAAATACTTATGTAATGCTCTAAATGGGACTTCATGGGAGTAGATTATAATAATTGTGCATGCATTTCTGTGTGTGTGTGTGTGTGTGTGTGTGTGTGTGTGTGTGTGTGTGTGTGTGTGTGTGTGTGTGTGTGCTTTTGTAAACACTCACATTATCCAGGTTGTATCCATGTCTATAAATGTTTGTGTATGTTTGCATTTCTGTATGTCCTTCCTGTCATTCATACACAAGAATCCCTCCAGTATCCGATGGAGTGTGTACCGTGTGAGAACATTACGTATGCCTGTCTCTCCTTGTGTCTTTCCATGTGTGTGAATCCCTCTGTCATCACATGCGACTGCCATTGTGTGCAGGCATGCGTGTATTTCCGTGTACTTGAATGGCTTTGTGATATTGTGTGTATGTGTGTGTTTGTGTGTGTGCGTGTGGTGTGTGTGTGTGTGTGTGTGTGCGTCCCTCTAACCCAGCAGGTGTTTACAGACCCAAGCAACTTGCAGAGGCACATCCGCTCGCAGCACGTTGGTGCACGGGCGCACGCCTGCCCCGACTGCGGCAAAACCTTCGCCACGTCGTCGGGTCTCAAGCAGCACAAACACATCCACTCATCCGTCAAGCCCTTCATGTGTAAGTCTCTCACCCCCTTCATATGTAAGTCTGACACACACACACACAAACACTCGCACACACTTAGCCGATCTGTGTCTAACAGTAGCATGTTACACGCAGCGCTAGTAGAACTGCTTCTGAATTTGAAATGCCTGACTCTGAATTTGAAGTCTATTCATGAGCCTCTTGTTTATGACACATGACCTTTGACGTTCAGAAGCCCTAAGCTTGACTAGGTACCATGCATTACACAAAATTTTACTTCTTTATTTAATGCATTCATCAAAGCTTTATAGTATACAGTTTTAAGGACGAGGGGGAAAAAAGCATGGAACTTAATTAGCAAAGAGAGAAACCAATTCATGACCGCATGCATACATCTGCTGTAAACAAACTCAGCGTGATTCTGTGGGTAATTTCGTTTTATTGAAGCAGCCAATCCTGTCCATGTAAAAAGAAAAAACACTCATTGCTTCCTTTCTACTGTGCATCTAAAATAAAGCTTAAGTGTAGTGATTTCCTCCATTCTCATTTTATATCACCTGCTCGTTCTCTGCGCAATAACCGAATGCATTTTGACACTGTAACCTATGCATGAACTTTGATCTCTGTCCCTTGACCCCGATGCCCTGACCCCCGTACACACTGACCTCGGTGCGGCCGCCGAGATGTTGCCATCTCCCGCGGGCCACACAGTAACAAGGGAACTCTGGCCATTCCAGACAAATAGCTACCACATGTAGTTCAACCATTTGCAGCAATCAGCATTTAAACGAGCGACTCTAACAACAGCTAATGACCACAAACACACACACACAGCAGCAACCCAGCCAACAGCGGTATCTGTGGGGGGCTTTGTTTGTTCGTATCCACTTCAACTGCATGTGAACTGTACATGAACTACTCACGGGGTGTGTGTGCGTGCAGCAGTTTGATGCACGTATGATGACTCTCAGATTGGGATAAATCTTGATATCAGAATATTACAGGGATTATTATGTGAAGTCCAAATCTGATTGGAAAACAGTACTGTGTTTGAGCAGGGTGGTCCGCACACATGGATACACACACACACACACACACACACACACACACACACACACACACATAGTATATGATAATCAAGCAAACACCCAGAAATAAAATACAGCATTTATTTATTTATTCATTTATTTTAAAGGGGGGATACTTTTCCTTGTCCGAACCTAAAAACTATTCCTACTGGGCATAACAAATGTCCCTATAAAGCCAAAACTCTGAGATACTTATATCCTTGTGGGGACAGTTGGTCCTCACAAAGATATAACAAAACACACACACACACACACACACACACAGAACATATCATAATCAGGCAAACACCAAGAAACTAAGGCACACAACACACACACACTTTCTTGTCTTACTGACATTATAAGGACCTGCCATTGGCATAATGATTAATCCAGTTATTCAGCATGGGTACACCTATTAAATCTAAATCCAAATTTAACCTAACCAAAAGCACCGTTTTGTCTTAAAATAAAAGCTAGAGTATTTATTTATTTATTTATTTATTTATTTATTTGTTTATTTTAAAGGGGAAACTTTTCCTTGTCTGCACCTAACAACTGTTCCTACTGGGCATAACAAATGTCCCTATAAAGTCAAAACTCTGAGGTACTTTTATCCTTGTGGGGACATTTGGTCCACACTAGGATATAACAAAACATACACACACAGAACATATGATAATCAAGCAAATACCAAGAAACCAAGGCGCACAACACGCACACTTTCTTGTCTTACTAACATTATGAGGACCTACCATTGGCCTAATGATTAATGCATTCGTTCAACCTAAATCCAAACTTATAACTTATAACCCCAGTAACCTAAAGCCTTTTTAGGTTCTATAATAAAAGCTGGAGTTATTTTAAAGGGGTGCACTTTTTCTCGTGGGGACAGAACAAATGTTCCTATGGGATGTAACAAATGTTCCTATAAAGTCAAAACTCTGAGGTACTCCTATCCTTGTGAGGACATTTTTGGTCCTCACTAAGATATAACAACACACACACATCTATGGTCCGGGTTCTAATTTCCGTTCTGGATGTTCAGAATGATCATCATGCCAAATTATGTGTATAATATTTAGTTAAACTGACAAAACACACAAAGTGCATATCGCTCCCTTTTCACTTTCGCACTGGCTCATCCTGTGCCTCAGTGATCGTATGAGTTATATATGAACAGGAAGAAAGGCATGATCTTTCTCTCTCTCTCGCTCTCTTTCTCACACACACACATACATTTATGCTGAGTATCATCCTCTGCCTTCACACTAATATTTACACTTGCTCTTTTGAACCAAGCCTTAAGGAAGCCTTTTAGCTATAAACATGGCTAAGTGCAGAATTTAACTTTACACCTAATACTCCTCACACACACACACACACACACACACACTGACTCACACACATCTTCCTCCCTACAAATTTCGGACTGTAATGAGACATGTAATTATGAGTTATGTTGATGGTTTAACAGCTTAGTTTCTCATTCAAGGTGTTGCGTGTTGAGATATAAATGACGGTTTTATTGTATTAAACTTGAGTCATTGTGTGCGAGTTGAAGCGCTGGTTATATACAATACTCCATGTGAAAAGACAAGTGTTTTGTGATGAAGACAGTTATTCACGAGGAGTATATGTATTAGCTGGAGGAAAAGGGTTTTATAAGAAACTGTGGGATTTGCTTCCATAATGAGGAACCATCTGAAGAAATTTTGATGTGTTTGCGTGTGTGAGAGACAGGTCAGTCAGGGTAATCCATGGGAACGGACTTGCAGGATAGGATTCATTCAACTCGGTTTCCTTCTCACGACCAAAATAGAGCCATTGTGCTGTCTCTTAGTCTCAGCCGGTGTCCCTTTGCCACCATATGTCATTGTCTCACAATATCACTCTGCCCTGGGTGTGTGAACAAGAGAATATTCTTATCTGCTCCTATTTTCTTCTGCCATCTTATTCTGTAGGCCCAAGTACTGTTGGTGTGTATGTATAGCGTTACGTAATTATCTATCCACCCCTGCCCTTACGCTGTGTGTTTGATTGTCTGCAGGTGAGGTGTGCCACAAGTCCTACACTCAGTTCTCAAACCTGTGCAGGCACAAGCGCATGCATGCAGACTGTCGGACACAGATCAAGTGCAAAGATTGTGGCCAGATGTTTAGCACCACTTCCTCTCTCAACAAACACCGTCGCTTCTGCGAAGGCAAAAACCATTTTGCTGCTGCCGCAGGAGGGCTCTTTGGCCCTGGCATGGCTCTTCCTGGCACCCCTGGAATTGACAAGGCAGCTCTAGGATTGGGGCCAGGCTCTGCTGGTTTGGCAGATTATTTTGGTCCAAATCGTCACCATGGTGGACTAACATTTCCAGCAGCCCCCGCAGCTTTCCCGTTCAGTTTTCCAGGACTCTTCCCATCTGGACTGTACCACCGGCCACCCCTCATTCCTGCCACAACTCCCATAAAAAGCCCACCGGCCCTGGAATTTCAGAAGAGTCCACCATTATCCTCACCTGTGTCTGGTATTCAAGAGACCCAGGACCTTCTGATGAGCCTCCGAAAGCATTCAATCAATGGGGAAGGAAGAGTAAATGGGCCAGAACATCTGATAGAAGGCTCCGCCAGCAAGACGAGACACAGCATCAAGACAAGTGACCATTCAGAGAGCAGTGATTTGGATGATGTTAGCACACCTAGTGGAAGCGAGCTAGAGAGTACTTCCGGTTCAGAACTGGACAGTGATCCTGAGAGTGACCGGGATCGAGAACGGGACCGGGAAAATGGGAAAGGAGCAAAGAGAAGATCCAGTAGTCCTACCATTGGGCAAAGCCCCGCCCATGGCAGCTCCAGCAATGGCAGTGTTGGCAACATGAATGGAACTGATGTGCCTGCACAAGGGCTTTTGTCTCCCAGTTTGGATGAGCGCACTGCAGTTTCTGGGGCCGTCAATGATTCCATCAAAGCCATTGCATCTATTGCAGAGAAATACTTTGGCTCCACAGGACTGGCAGGACTACACAATAAGAAAGGGGATGCACTAGGATACCCGGCCATGTTTCCCCTCCCCTTCTTTCCTGCTTTCTCTCCCCCGGTCTATCCCTTCCATGAGAGGGAGCATCTTCAACCTCGAGGCCAGAAAGAAGAGCCAAAGAGCCCATCACAAGAAAGCAAGAAACCACAAGGCAGTACTGCTGAATCTCCTTTCGACCTCACCACAAAGCGCAAAGAGGAGTGCTTGGCGCAGACCTTCGCCACCTCAAAGCTGGAGGTACCACGTATGCTCTCAGCCAATCAGGACCAGCCACTGGACCTGAGTTTGGGTGGGCGGAGCAGGAGCTCACGACATAGATCAGCAGAGTCACGGAAAAACCACATAATTGCAGAGGACCGAGTTGAGACAAAGCCACCAAAAGCAGACTCCACCATCCAGCACGCAAGACCCACACCATTCTTTATGGACCCGATCTACAGGTACTGTCAATCACAAGCCCCTCTCAGTACCATCGTATGGCTATGTAGCATTGCTAATGTTGTCAAAATAGAGTCAGAAATAGAGAAGATTGTTTTCCTACCTGAAGCCATATTCGTAGCCTAAGAACTGATTGAAGTTGAACTTTTAGCAGGGTTGAGAAGAGAAAAGCAACGGATCCGTTCGAGGCGCTGAAAGAAAAGTATATGCGTCCAACACCAGGCTTTCTCTTCCACCCACAGGTAAGTTCCTGCAGTGTTTTCCAAGTAGTCTCCAAAACACTTGACTTTTCCAGATTTCCCAGTGTTCTTACAGTATTCATGAAAGGTTTTCCATAGTTTATGGTTGTCCCACTCTTATCTCTACTTGAACTCTTTTGTTGGGTTCTACATACAATTTAAAGGATTCCTTTAAGGACAAACTTTAACTTTATGGGCTCTAGATTTTTAAAGTGCATTTCAAACTCCGCTGATTTCAAAGGATATATGTTGGACCACATAGGTGTGTTTTAGTTTTAGCACATTCAGTTTTAGCTTGTTCTCCACATGCTCCATCCTGCATGTTGTGAAAGATACTGGGCAGATTTGCTAGGCAGACAGATGGTGGGGGGTGAGAAGTCCTTCAGCTAGGATGTTATGGTATAATTCCATGTTATCACTGCTGAATATTGCCCTCATGCAGAGTGTGTGTGTGTGTGTGTTTGTCTCTGTATTCCCTAGCATAGGTCTAGAATTACACATTATTTTTAACAGGGCTCTGTCTCACTCTCTGCCACACACACACACACACACACACACACACACACACACACACACACACACACACAGAGAATCCTCTGCTATAGTGTTTTATAGGCTGTTCCAGCTTCTATTTTACAGGCTGTTTGACTAGGCAGATTTATACTGCATGTCTGCTCAATGTCTGTGCTCGATAGCATCCACATGCGCGCCACACACAGCCTAACGAGGTGGCCTATCAGCATCCACTTTGCTGTTTAACACACACTGCCCTCACCTACAGTATCGCGGGCAGGAGTACTAACAGTACTGATGAATTATGGATGATGTAAATAAGTCTGATCAGTACGGATGATGATTATCATTGCGGTACTTTTTAAACGGAGTGCTTGTAATGTTCGATGGGCCACGTGAATTATTTAAGCTACGTTTGTTATATTAGGTGGAATTGCCGTATTGGGACGAAACTTGAATTTAATGGTTCATTCAAGTTAACTAGGGACATGGGTACCTCAGTGGTTTAGGCTTTGGAATACTAAACGGTTCAAACCCCAGCACCACCAAATTCTGCTGTTGGGGCATTGAGCAAGACCCCTAACCCTCGATTGCGCAGATGTATAATGAGATAAAATGATAAGTTGCTTTCGATAAGGGCGTCTGTCAAATGTCATAAATGTAGTTATAGTTAGCTAGATTTCTGACTTAACCCATTTTAATTATCTTTTTTAAGTTTTTGCTCAAGTGGTATGGACTAATAAACAAAAAAAATTAGTCATTTAATATAATAATAGTAATATTCTTCACTAATTATAACGCTAATAATTTCAAGTGCAAAATAATTTTGAAGAAGATTTTTGGAAAGTTTTTGTTTTTTGAGGTCCAACTTATGATTACAGCTTGAAGGGATGCTCGTTTGTGTGCTTGTTTTATAATGATCCTGATATTGCATAAATCTCAAATCACAATTTTCAGTTAATCACAATCTGTTTGTTTGTGCAATCCGTGATTCTGATTTGGTTGTTTCTTTTTGTCCTACCTGCAGCTTCGCATGCCTGATCAGAGAACCTGGGTGAGTTCATAAGTCTTAACTACCTATGATATAACTTCTCTCTCTCTCTGTCTCTCACACACACACACACACACACACACACACACAGGGTTTTTAAGATTGAGTATTAATAAACTACATAACATTTCTGTGTTTTAATCACACAAACACACTTAGAATTCAGTTGAAATAACAATAAAATTCATTTATGAATACACACACACGCGCACACACACTCGGGCCATCGAGGCGAGTCTCACACAGATGAGTGCAGTCAGTAAGGTCATTAATCACCGTCTTATCAGAGAGAAACTGCAGAAGCCAGTCATGTATCATTTCTAATGAGAGAACATTATTTCCAGTCCCGCGAGCCATTTGTCATGCATTACACAGGAACGCCGTTCCCACAGCATCTGTGTGTGTGTGTGTGTGTGTGTGTGTGTGTGTGTGTGTGTGTGTGTGTGTGTGTGTGTGTGTGTGTGAGAGAGAGAGAGAGAGAGAGAGAGAGAGTTGCATTATTAAAGGTTATGGCAGCTGCTCTTTCATCTTCTACACCACATGTGTGTGAAAACTGCATTTAGCAAAGCTATCAGGTGTTCCATAAAAAAAGTGTTTTTTTTTCACGTGTGTGTGTGTGTGTGTGTGTGTGTGTGTGTGTGTGTGTGTGTGTGTGTGTGTGTGTGTGT